>JAJEJH010000475.1:0-188606 GCA_026122585.1 Anacardium occidentale
CTAGGTTCCTACATGTTGTTTTTCTGAACTTGCTTTCGAAGTGGGGCAATCCGAGGCGTAGAAATATCCATAGATTTCTACATTTCGTTATTCCGGACTTGCTTTCGAAGTGGGGCAATCCGAGGCGTAGGGATGTCACTAGGTTCCTACATGTTGTTTTTCCAGATTTGCTTTCGAAGTGGGGTAATCCGAGGAGTAGAAATATCCATAGATTTCTACATTTCGTTATTCCGGACTTGCTTTCGAAGTGGGGCAATCCGAGGCATAGAAATATCCATAGATTTCTACATGTCGTTATTTCGGACTTGCTTTCGAAGTGGGACAATCTGAGGCGTAGGAATGTCACTAGGTTCCTACATGTTGTTTTTCTGAACTTGCTTTCGAAGTGGGGCAATCCGAGGCGTAGAAATATCCATAGATTTCTACATTTCGTTATTTCGGACTTGCTTTCGAAGTGGGGCAATCCGAGGCGTAGGAATGTCACTAGGTTCCTACATGTTGTTTTTTCGGACTTGCTTTTGAAGTGGGGCAATCCGAGGCGTAGGAATGTCACTAGGTTCCTACATGTTTTTCTGGACTTGCTTTCGAAGTGGGGCAATCCGAAGCGTAGAAATATCCATAGATTCCTACATGTTGTTTTTCCGGACTTGCTTTCGAAGTGGGGCAATCCGAGGCGTAGAAATATCCATAGATTTCTACATTTCATTATTCCGGACTTGCTTTCAAAGTGAAGCAATCCAAGGCGTAGGAACATCCATAGGTTTCTACATGTTGTTATTCCAGATTTACTTTCGAACCGAGATAATCTAAGGCGTAGGAACATCTCTAGGTTTTTACATGTTGTTTTTTGTCTCTGTTGGTCCAAAATCAGGTGTCTTTTCTTTATACTTTATTACATTTTGCATGCGTTTTCATTGCATTCACAACGCACACAAAATTCACAAAGTAAGGGGCATCTGTAGACACCCCATTTTGGACCCAACAGGGTCATTCCCGATGATGAAAAACCTGAAGATTAGTTCAGAGTTTTTGAAGTACTAAGCTAAGGATAAGCAGACCTAAAGCCCAAAACCCAAACACACCATTAAAATAAAATAAAACAAACCCACCAATCCAAATCCAAAGCCCACCAATAACCATAATCCAAATCCAATCCAAATCCAAAGCCCACCAATAACCATAATCCAATTCCAAAGCCAAAATCCAAAGCCCACCAATAACCATAATCCAAATCCAATCCAAATCCAAAGCCAAAAATCCAAAGCCCACCAATAACCATAATCCAAACCCAATCAAAATCTAAAGCCAAAAATCTAAAGCCCACCAAAAATAAATAAATAAATAAATAAAACCCAAAAACTAAGAAGAAGAATAAATTAGGTGGCCCAAGTGAGAAAAGAAGCAAGTTCCAGCCCAAGAAAGAACCTGGCGTGCAGTTTTTTCCACTTGCCCATTTTCTCTTTTCCCATGCCCATGATCTGCTGCAATTTCTTTCCATTTCCTGCCAACTGCCCACACGTACCTGCTTTCATGCCCATGATCTGTTGCAGTTTCTTTCCATTTCCAGCCAACTGCCCACACGTACCTGCCTTGCATGTAACCGTTTTCCTTATGTATAAAAAGAGGAGGAGAAGAAAAAAAAGGGGGAGAGGAGGAGCCTTCCATTTTCCAGCAATTAGGAGAAATTGGTTTCAAAAACTTTCAGCACACACCACAATCTTATTGCTCAAGATATCCTCAGCTTCAGCATTACAAAATTCTGAAATAATTGGATTACAGGTAAATACCTGAGGGACAAAAGTTATTTATTAATCTCTATATGCAAAATTTTTCTTATTATTCATGTATTTTTAATTTTTTTTCAATAAAAAAAAATAAAAATTTCAGTGAATAATTATTTTGATACATAATATTATTATTATTATTATTATCATCATTATTATATATATATATATATATTTTTTCTCATTTTATTGCATATTGCGCATATATTATTTTGTAGATATTTTGTATGTACAAATTACATATATAATGTAATTATTTGAATTGTGCATATCGTATATCTATTTTTATTATGTATTAATTGTATATATTGAGTATTTATATTACTGTACATGTATATGTTATATGTATTGTGTGATTATTGAATTGTATATATTGTATATATTGAATGTTTGCATTACTGTATATTTTTGTATGTATATATAAGTTATGTATTTTTGTATTTGCTGGAGGAAAAATTGTGTATTTGTTGAGTGTTATGTGTGCATCCGCCTGTATTGTATATATATTATATTCTTGCATGCAATTTAATTGAATGTGGCTGTTGCCTTGGTGGCGAAAGGCGGAAGGATTAGTCTGTTTGGCGCCCGGGCTCGAATCGTGGCAATGGTGGTTTCTGCACTTTTATTTATTATTTTTATTTTACCCACTGTGCATGTGTGTATATTTGTTATTGGGCTGCATGCTGTTTATTCTCTTGGGCGGGCCGGCTGGGCTGCATTTTTTTATTTCTTTAGGTGGGCTGCATTTTGTTTATTAGGCAGGCTACTTTTATTTGGGCTAGATCTTTAATTAGTGTAGTTATCCATTTATTTATATTTCATATACACAATTTGTTCTAACCAAATTTCACAGTTTATGTATTCATTAATTTATTTTATTTTTTTTAAATTAACTAACCAAATTTTGTTTTGCAGGATTTATTTATTTGATATATTTACTTATTTTATTGGATGAGCTAGCAAATTGTTTTTGCAGGATTTATTTATTTGATATATTTACTTATTTTATTGGATTAGCTAACAAAATTGTTTTTGCAGGATTTATTTATTTGATATATTTACTTATTTTATTGGATTAGCTAACAAAATTGTTTTTGTAGGATTTATTTATTTATTATTTCATAGGTTTGTTTAGGATTAGAATCAATGTATAGGGGTGTATGAAAAGGGTTGTAATTTTTTATTTATTTTCTGTATTTTATTTTTCTATTGACGGTTGTAATTAATAATAGTATTGCATCGCGTGATAAAACATGAACATAATTAAACTTGGTAACGCGTTTAACAAATAAATCACAAAAGTGGAGGCCGGCCTTCGGGCCGGGTGGCATGGGTGCCTAACACCTTCCCATCGTCGTACCCGACTCTCCGAACCCAACCATTGGGCCGGTGAGGAAGGTTGGGTCCTCTACAAGGGATCCATAAAATCGCCCGTCTTTACCGACGCATATTTTCCCGGGGTTATTCCTGGGTGGCGACTTCATAGACTCCATAATGGGCCACAAACCCATTATGCACTCCTCTTGACCACGTTTAGGGTGGTTAAACAAGAGTGGCAAGTCTTTCCTGGCATGGCGCGGCAAAAACCGGCGCCACAGCTCTGGCGACTCCACTGGGGAAAATGCGAAGAGTCGATTCCGATGTGATTAATTTGTTAAATGCTTCTGAGTTTAATTAAGTTCCTTGCATTGCACAACACTTACACTCACTGTGCACAATTTGTCCTTATTACCCCCGATGGCAATCTAGATCTCGCCCGAAAGCCCACTCGGCCCAGGGGTAGTCTGTCTTGTACATCAGCCTTAGGTAACGTACCTTTGGGTATATGAAAAGAACCTCTGGTTCTCGCCTAAGGTAGCCTTTGACCTTTACCCGAGTCAAACTCATGTAGTGGCCCATAGATGTCAATCCTTAGGACCCATTTTTATATGTGATTGATCGAGTCGAATCCTTATGCATAAGGTCTCAAGTTTTTGTTGCCCATTATGAAATATGCCTTGATCCATAACATCAAGATATCACTGATTGTTTAAGTGGCCTCTACTAGGAGAAAACTTTTTGAAACATCGTTTTGTAGAAATCTTTGTGACATGACTCGACATACTCCTAAATAGGCACATAAAATTTGAAACTTCATACGTAAGGATTCATTAGGTCTAGGACCATTGGGTCTTCTGGTGACTCAATGAATACTAACCACCTAGGGTAGAATTGACTTTTCTAACTTTTTATTAACTGAAGTAATAAGGAGGCGAAGGGAGTGATAAGAGGGCGAAGCCTAGATTTAAAAGCACTTTCTTTTTCGAATCGCCTCCAAAGGGCATTTTCATCTTTGGTCAGTTTAAGTAGAGATTTTCAATTTGAGTCATCCTATAGGGGTAAAATTGTCAAACGTCATCCCAAGTATGCAATTCCAATCTGAATCATTTTTGTAAGGATAAAGTCGTTAAGTGTCACCCAAAGTGACTAATTTCAATCTGAACTACCTCATAGGGGCATTTTCGTTTTTGATCTTTCGAAATAAGTAATTTTGATTTGAGTCGTCCTACAAGGTAAAATCATTTAAGAATAATAAACTTACCCCTCATTGGTCTTGTCTCATATGTTGCATTACTTTAGGTTTAGGTCGTCCCATCATTGAATTCGAAATCTCATCTTTAGGGCTAAATGTGTTGTCATTAGATTTCTTTTAAGGTTAAGTCTTCACTATACTTAGACATTAGACCCACAATTCTTTTGTTTGTTTGCTTAGTTAACCCATAGTTTGCCACCATTTTTGTTGAGTCCAATAAAGTTGTCTTTTAAAATAAATTCACCCATTTAATCCTTGTATACATGTCATGCATAAACACATCATGCATATCATGCACTAACTTATCATTTTGTTAATCCTACATACATGTCATGCATAAACACATCATTCATATCATACACTAACTTGTCATTTTGTTAATCCTACACACATGTCGCGCATAAACACATCATGCATATCATGCATTAAGATGTCATTTTGTAACCATTTCAATAGAAGAAGGGAAATATGACCAAGGGAAACATGATAGAGGAAATGATGGAAATATAATTTAGGAAAAGCTCACCACAAAATGAGAAGCCACAAAAGTAAAGATGTTGGGACACAAATTGAAGATGTCTTTGCTACACAAGGAGGGAAAAAGTATGCTTTCAAGAAGAGTGAGTATGAAACAAGAAATGATGGGGTAACTGTAAAGGTTGATGGAGTAGATATGGTGACACCTAGGCCAAAGAAGTTTTCCAATCTAAATATGTCAATATCAAAGGCATTTGATAAGTTGAAAAAGGGTCTATGATACCTTGCCCACCGCCAAACCCATTGCCAACAAATTATGACCTGAGGGCTTATTGTTGTTTTCATCAAAGAAATTGAGGCATGAGATTCAGAACCTCATTGACACTAGAAGGTTGGTTGAACCAGATTAACATCCTGTGGGGAGATTCATGTAAGGGCATTATTTTTAGGTGTTGCATCTTGTGAATTTACAAAATTTGGCAATAAAATTGAACTCTTTTTCCAAACAAGAGGTAAACTAGTCTTGGTAGACTTTAAAACACCAAATGTGAGATTTTGAGCCCATGGTCATACACACAAAAATGACCTTTGATTCTCTTTGTTGAGTGTATTCACTTATGTAGGTGTTTCTAAAACTTGCTTCAAATACTGATCAAAATCACAATCAGTTGCATGCATTCATAGAAATGATGATGACACTATAAAATGAGTCACTTTGACCACAAAGCCAACCATGATACAAATTGACTCTAGAAAACCTTATTGAGCTTGAAACACTTCCTTGACAAACCTCACACCATAAATCATCAACTTTTTATCCCTTACCCACTGTGGGGGGATGTGGAGCATTAAAGACTATTATAGTAAGGTCAAGTAAATGAAAAGTGGTGATGTTTGTACATAGAGAAGAGAAAAAAAAAAGAAACAAACAAAAAAAAAAAAGAAGAAAAAGAAAAAAAACAAAACAAAAAAGAAGAAGAAGAAAAAAAAGAAAAAGAAAAGAAAGAAAAAGAAAAAAAACCAATGAAAAAAAAAAAAAAAAAGGGAAGAGAATCTTAGTACAAGTACGCAAGAAACTATTATGGACCTATCTTGAAGAGAAAGTCTTTGATGGCTCTATCATTCCCCTCAAACCACCTTCACATTAACCTTATTACAACCTTGACAAAGATCATCAGATTTGTGTATGCATGTAGCCTCAGTGATAGAGATAAGATGAACAAGCAAATTTATGGTAAGCATCGTTATGAGTTGAACTTGAGTGTAAAACTGTTCACCTTTTCAAACACTTGAGCGAAGTGAGTGACATACGAGTGTCTACCAAGCTAGCAAACTTCTTTTTGGATAAAAATCTCGTGTTGTGAGTTGAGCTGAGATGTCAAGGCCTATTTATCGTCAAGACAAAAGAAGATGGAAATTGAAGAAGGGAAATAAAAGTCAATCGATGAGGATGTTATCCCTTGGTCTAAGTCTTTCACCTCCTACTGATATGGTTATGATAGGAAGCATTGCATACAAATCAGCAAAGTCCACATACATATGTCATCATGCATCTCATAGAAGGAATACTTAAGAGATTTTGTAGCTTTGTTTCATCATCATAGTCGTCTTGTGACATAAGGGCATTTTCGTCATTATTCACTCGCTAGGGGCATTTGAATTTTGTGTTTGTCCAAAAAAAAAAAAAAAAAAAAACATTTTGTCATCTTATGAGGATATGTTTGTCATTGTCCACCTCGTAAGGTGTTTTCACCATTGTTTTTCTTTAGGGGCATTCTTGTTATCATTTGTAGGGGCATTCTCCTTATATATTTTATGAGGGTATTTTCATCATCATTTTGTCATAAGGAGCATTTTCGTCATAAAGGGTAACCTTGTTATTTTTCATCCCTTAAGGACATTTCAATTCTGTTGAGCTTTCTCACTATGGGCAAATCCATTCTTGTCAAATTCACCCACTAGGGATAAATCCAATCTCACGAAGCTTACCCGACCAGGGGCATTTCACCAGTCGTATTAGATTAGGACTTGACTGTTACGAAGTTTCCATAGCTTCGCCATAGGTTAGATTGTCCACTCGTATTGAAATAAGGCTTGACTGTTTCACTTGTATTGAAATAGAACTTGACCGTTGCGAAGTTTTCATAGCTTTGCCATAGGTTAGATCGTCCAATCATATCGAGAATAGGACTTAACCGTTACGGAGGCATCAACTTTGCCATAAGTTAGATCGTCCACATGTCGTTATTTCGGACTTGCTTTCGAAGTGGGGCAATCCGAGGCGTAAGAATGTCACTAGGTTCCTACATGTTATTTTTCTGGATTTGCTTTCGAAGTGGGGCAATCCGAGGCGTAGAAATATCCATAGATTTCGACATTTCGTTATTCCGGACTTGCTTTCGAAGTGGGGCAATCCGAGACGTAGGAATGTCACTAGGTTCCTACATGTTGTTTTTTCGGATTTGCTTTCGAAGTGGGGCAATCCGAGGCGTAGAAATATCTATAGATTTCTACATGTCGTTATTCCGGACTTGCTTTCGAAGTGGGGCAATCCGAGGCGTAGGAATGTCACTAGGTTCCTACATGTTGTTTTTTTGGATTTGCTTTCGAAGTGGGGCAATCCGAGGCGTAGAAATATCCATAGATTTCTACATTTCGTTATTCCGGACTTGCTTTCGAAGTGGGGCAATCCGAGGCGTAGGGATGTCACTAGGTTCCTACATGTTGTTTTTCCGGATTTGCTTTCGAAGTGGGGTAATCCGAGGAGTAGAAATATCCATAGATTTCTACATTTCGTTATTCCGGACTTGCTTTCGAAGTGGGGCAATCCGAGGCATAGAAATATCCATAGATTTCTACATGTCGTTAGTTCGGACTTGCTTTCGAAGTGGGACAATCTGAGGCGTAGGAATGTCACTAGGTTCCTACATGTTGTTTTTCTGAACTTGCTTTCGAAGTGGGGCAATCCGAGGCGTAGAAATATCCATAGATTTCTACATTTCGTTATTCCGGACTTGCTTTCGAAGTGGGGCAATCCGAGGCGTAGGAATGTCACTAGGTTCCTACATGTTGTTTTTTCGGACTTGCTTTTGAAGTGGGGCAATCCGAGGCGTAGGAATGTCACTAGGTTCCTACATGTTTTTCTGGACTTGCTTTCGAAGTGGGGTAATCCGAAGCGTAGAAATATCCATAGATTCCTACATGTTGTTTTTCCGGACTTGCTTTCGAAGTGGGGCAATCCGAGGCGTAGAAATATCCATAGATTTCTACATTTCGTTATTTCGGACTTGCTTTCGAAGTGGAGCAATCCGAGGCGTAGGAACATCCATAGGTTTCTACATGTTGTTATTCCAGATTTACTTTCGAACCGAGATAATCTAAGGCGTAGGAACATCTCTAGGTTTTTACATGTTGTTTTTTGTCTCTGTTGGTCCAAAATCAGGTGTCTTTTCTTTATACTTTATTACATTTTGCATGCGTTTTCATTGCATTCACAACGCACACAAAATTCACAAAGTAAGGGGCATCTGTAGACACCCCATTTTGGACCCAACAGGGTCATTCCCGATGATGAAAAACCTGAAGATTAGTTCAGAGTTTTTGAAGTACTAAGCTAAGGATAAGCAGACCTAAAGCCCAAAACCCAAACACACCATTAAAATAAAATAAAACAAACCCACCAATCCAAATCCAAAGCCCACCAATAACCATAATCCAAATCCAATCCAAATCCAAAGCCCACCAATAACCATAATCCAATTCCAAAGCCAAAATCCAAAGCCCACCAATAACCATAATCCAAATCCAATCCAAATCCAAATCCAAAGCCAAAAATCCAAAGCCCACCAATAACCATAATCCAAACCCAATCAAAATCTAAAGCCAAAAATCTAAAGCCCACCAAAAATAAATAAATAAATAAATAAAACCCAAAAACTAAGAAGAAGAATAAATTAGGTGGCCCAAGTGAGAAAAGAAGCAAGTTCCAGCCCAAGAAAGAACCTGGCGCGCAGTTTTTTCCACTTGCCCATTTTCTCTTTTCCCATGCCCATGATCTGCTGCAATTTCTTTCCATTTCCTGCCAACTGCCCACACGTACCTGCTTTCATGCCCATGATCTGTTGCAGTTTCTTTCCATTTCCAGCCAACTGCCCACACGTACCTGCCTTGCATGTAACCGTTTTCCTTATGTATAAAAAGAGGAGGAGAAGAAAAAAAAGGGGGAGAGGAGGAGCCTTCCATTTTCCAGCAATTAGGAGAAATTGGTTTCAAAAACTTTCAGCACACACCACAATCTTATTGCTCAAGATATCCTCAGCTTCAGCATTACAAAATTCTGAAATAATTGGATTACAGGTAAATACCTGAGGGACAAAAGTTATTTATTAATCTCTATATGCAAAATTTTTCTTATTATTCATGTATTTTTAATTTTTTTTCAATAAAAAAAAATAAAAATTTCAGTGAATAATTATTTTGATACATAATATTATTATTATTATTATTATCATCATTATTATATATATATATATATATTTTTTCTCATTTTATTGCATATTGCGCATATATTATTTTGTAGATATTTTGTATGTACAAATTACATATATAATGTAATTATTTGAATTGTGCATATCGTATATCTATTTTTATTATGTATTAATTGTATATATTGAGTATTTATATTACTGTACATGTATATGTTATATGTATTGTGTGATTATTGAATTGTATATATTGAATGTTTGCATTACTGTATATTTTTGTATGTATATATAAGTTATGTATTTTTGTATTTGCTGGAGGAAAAATTGTGTATTTGTTGAGTGTTATGTGTGCATCCGCCTGTATTGTATATATATTATATTCTTGCATGCAATTTAATTGAATGTGGCTGTTGCCTTGGTGGCGAAAGGCGGAAGGATTAGTCTGTTTGGCGCCCGGGCTCGAATCGTGGCAATGGTGGTTTCTGCACTTTTATTTATTATTTTTATTTTACCCACTGTGCATGTGTGTATATTTGTTATTGGGCTGCATGCTGTTTATTCTCTTGGGCGGGCCGGCTGGGCTGCATTTTTTTATTTCTTTAGGTGGGCTGCATTTTGTTTATTAGGCAGGCTACTTTTATTTGGGCTAGATCTTTAATTAGTGTAGTTATCCATTTATTTATATTTCATATACACAATTTGTTCTAACCAAATTTCACAGTTTATGTATTCATTAATTTATTTTATTTTTTTTAAATTAACTAACCAAATTTTGTTTTGCAGGATTTATTTATTTGATATATTTACTTATTTTATTGGATGAGCTAGCAAATTGTTTTTGCAGGATTTATTTATTTGATATATTTACTTATTTTATTGGATTAGCTAACAAAATTGTTTTTGCAGGATTTATTTATTTGATATATTTACTTATTTTATTGGATTAACTAACAAAATTGTTTTTGTAGGATTTATTTATTTATTATTTCATAGGCTTGTTTAGGATTAGAATTAATGTATAGGGGTGTATGAAAAGGGTTGTAATTTTTTATTTATTTTCTGTATTTTATTTTTCTATTGATGGTTGTAATTAATAATAGTATTGCATCACGCGATAAAACAGGAACATAATTAAACTTGGTAACGCGTTTAACAAATAAATCACAAAAGTGGAGGCCGGTCTTCGGGCCGGACGGCATGGGTGCCTAACACCTTCCCATCGTTGTACTCGACTCTCCGAACCCAACCATTGGGCCGGTGAGGAAGGTTGGGTCCTCTGCAAGGGATCCATAAAATCGCCCGTCTTCACCGACGCATATTTTCCCGGAGTTATTCCTGGGTGGCGACTCCATAGACTCCATAATGGGCCACAAACCCATTATGCGCTCCTCTTGACCACGTTTAAGGTGGTTAAACAAGAGTGGCAAATCTGTCCTGGCATGGCGCGACAAAAACCGGCGCCACACTATCATTCTAATAAGAAAATATACCGCCATCAACAAAATTATCTTTGGCGTGACAGTTTCCTAAAGCAAGAGTAACGAATGGCTCTTTTTCAGTAGTTTAAATGGAATACAAAGAAAGATTGAGTTTACTTTGTGTACATTCCATGTATGAATTGATCTGTCACTACCTACATTAGTGGCTTACTGCAAATAAACCATTCACAGTTTTCAACTCTTGCCCTTTCCTACAATCTAGCAGTTCCATATTCTTGTGAAAAGCGCAATAAAATACATACACAAAAGCAATATACGCAAATGAAATAGCCTTGTTCCCTTCAGAAAAAATTTCAGCAATGCTGAGATTTTTATGGTCCGCGAGCTCAAGGTTATAAACTTCAATCTAGACAAATATGACTTCAAACTTTGCACAGGGGTTCCTTTCTATGTGGTTCTTAAGGTCAGCATCTCCTTGGAATTTGAAGGTGTACAAAGCTTGTCTCTGTGTCAAGCCAACAGGGTATATTCTGTAAATTTTTAGTTCATCTCCTCGTAAACTTTCAGGTCTTTCCTGCTTCCAAATTGGCACGTGTTTTAAAGACTTGAACTTCATCAGCACTGCTGATTCCAAGCCTGTTAAAGTCAAACTCCCAGAGCTGTCCATCAAAAGGAAAAATGGATTTTCTTTAACGGAGAATATGGGATCAGTGAATAATGGTTGGCTACCACAAATGAATAAATATTATAATGAACAGAAATTTTTTAACGCCTAATAAGGATGTATGCTAGATGGAAGCAAAAGCTCGTCAAATAAAGGCCACACATCCTCATCTCCCAAGGTTAATTGTGTGACAGTGGATTTCAATTATAGAATTCTATTGCTTGTCTGTTCTCTAAGACAAAAACCAAGTCCCTGGAAAATTTTAACCTGGCAAATAAGGGTTTAATACTGAAAATAAAGAAAACACAGAGGTTACCTCAAGAAAATGGACTCCATGTAGAATCTCCCTCTTTCTCTTACATACAAATGATGCACAGTTTCTGAGCCTTTGTTGCACTTGCAAGGGCGTTTCTTGAAATGAGGGCCCTTTTCTTCTTGCTCCTGAATCATTGTTGCCAGGTGAATGCAAAGACGACATGATGAGTGTACCGCAGCCATATCCACAAGTGCCTTAAAGGAATCAGAAGGGCCCTCGTACTTCCAACTAATCAGTAGAATTCATTGTTTTCAAGCATGTATTAGTTGCCATATCATTTTTAACAAAAGCCCTCATGAAGATACCAAGATAAGAAAAACAAGAAGCAACAACTAAACAAAAGGTACCTTTTCTTTGGCAAATAAAAGATTAGAAAAAAAAAAAAAAAAGATGAGGAGTATTTCCTATAACTATATACAAACATAGTAGAGTTAGATCCAGAGGTGTAATTGAGCTGAGTTGAGTAATGTGTGACTCGGGCTCAACTCAAAGGCATAAAGTTAGAGCTTGCCAAGCTAGTAAGTTCTTGACTCAACCTAAAGACACAAACAACTAACTCGAGCTTAAACTGAATAACATATATATTTATCAATTACCTTTCATATTCAAAATCAATGAGTAAGATTTTAAAGGTGTAACAACAAGATTGAAAACTTTTAAAGGTTTACTAACATTTTACTTGAGTCAAGCTGTGAGTTTGCAAGCTCAACATGCGACCAACAACAAGCTCAAGCTCAAGCTTGACTCGACATTAATTGAAATGAACCGCAAGCAGCTTGCAAGAGGCTCGACTCGATTTACACCCTAGTTAAAATACCATCCTTCATTTGATAAATTTGAACCTCACCTTATTGACTGATTGAATACATCAGGGTTTTTTGCAATGTATTTCATGGTCTTTGCAACAATCTTGACATCTTCTAACTCCCGAATATGCAGTATTGCATTAGGAGAAGGAGAAAACTCTTGAATATTGGGCGCACCAATGACCACAGGGACTGTGCCTACAAAATAACAAATTTATTATTAAAAATATGACAATTTTGAAGTTTTCAACGTTAGTAGTAAAATTCATCTGGATATTTCATAAGCCAACATAAAGTCAAATATTTCAACACACAAGTCACTCAAAAATAAAATATTATAACATTTAACAGTGCTTTTGTTAGGATAGGGAAACACTTGTCCAATTTTAAGATATTAGATTTTATTACATAGAGGGGCATTTAGAATTTTCAAGGGAAAGAGTGACAAGAATTAGGAAATTTTGAACAACCTTAAGGATGTGGTCAGCCTTAAGGCTGATTGGGAGGTCTCTGACGCCTAGAATGACTATTGATGGGAGACCAAAAGTCATCAACAGAAGGTAAAATGTTACCAAAGAGTTGCAATGTTGCAGCTGGAGGTGAGATCATTGACAGAAATAGATGGTGGAAGATAAATCAGCATTGAGAAGGTGAAAGGACATGGAAATCACAGAGTTAGGACTTGGTCGGAGGGGAAGAAGAAGCCAAAAATAAAAAGAAAAAAAAGCAAAACAAAATACATAGGGCAACTAGTAGATAAAAGGAAAAAAAAAAAAAGGACTATGGTTTGAAATTCCTATTTCATCCAGATAACAAAAATCCAGTGAAAAAAAAAAAACTAGCAGAAAAACATGAGGAAAAACTATCAAAACAAAAAAATTAGTATGTCAAAAAACACACGTCCAGAAAAATTTCTTATTTTTCTGGTTTTCAAAAAGGTAATGTTAGGATAGGGGGACACTTTGTCCTATTTTAAGAGGTTAGATTTTATTATACATAAAGGCGTAGTTAGGATTTTCAAGGGAGAGGGAGAAGAATTAGGGAATTTTGAGCAACCTTAGGGTTGTGGGCAACCTTAGGGCTGTTTGGGAGGTCTCTGGCACCTCGAATGGCCAGAAATGGGAGGCATCGACTCCTTGAATTCTCCAGTTTATCCATGTAAATACACTTTTTATCACTAAAATGACTTTTTTCTTTATTTGTTGAAAATGTTGTTGGATGCCTAACAGTTTTAAAATGAAAAATGAAAACATTTCATTTGCAAAATTTTAGGCAAGACCAATAAGGTAATTGATCAAACGCCATGTTTTAAGGTGTTACAGGGGCCATATCAAACACATCATTCCTTAATATACAATGCAAATGAGAGTAAGTGTAGATTTCATACCAGCAACAAGAGACTGGAAGAATTTTTCAGTGACATAATCTTCTTCATTGGAATTCTCAAAAGCCAAGCTAAATTTATAGCGCTTCAGAGTTTCCACTTTGTCCACTGCAAATATTATTCAAAAGATTACTTTAACATGATATCTATCCAGAAGCATATATCTATAAAAATGATATATGGGTCCCCTAGCAAATTAACAATCAAGACATAAGATAATGACCCATCCTTCAGCAAATTCAGGAAACACATAAAAGATTCTAAAGTTGCATCTAAAGTAGAAACTACCTTTAGTGCTTTCGCTGACATTTAATGCTAATCATCAAAGCATAATTATTGAAAATTAAAATAATTTTATGTTGTAACGCTCCACCACTGCTGCAAAAGACAGGCATTGCCATCATTGTAATGTGAATGAATCAACAGTTTCTTTTAAAGGTAAACTTTCTTCACTTCCTATAACATTTGGCCAAATTATAGATTAGACCTCACTGATATGATAAAATAATCAGAGACTTCCCTGACAGGAGAAGTTTTCGATAAATATTATGAAACTTCAGTTAAGCCTTCTCATCTAATGATCAACTTAAAAGTAGCTTTAATCTAATAATCTTCCTTAAGCTATAATGAAACAGCAGTGTCAATATAAACACTTTCGCAACTGAAAGTTTTGTAAGCATGATTCTGGCAACTTGTAAATAAGGTTCTTTCAGAACTCCACAGCTCTAACTCAGCAATTTATGAGTGGGTGTCTGTGTGTATATTCAGCAAAATGAGCTTCAAAATTTATTGTTTTCAAAATCTCTTGCTGGTGAAAAGATACTTAAATCTAAAGATAACGTCAACCTGATAAAAAGCACTATCTTTGTCCCTTAATCATGATGAGCAATGCAGTAAGCTGATAAATGCTATCACCATAAAAAACTTGCTAAGTTAAGAAACATGCACAAACTTCACACCAGAAAGCAATGATATAAGCATCAAAGACTAAGAAGATCCAATGTACACTAAAAATTAGGGCTGGATTCGAACTGAACATGTTTGGATTTGTTTTTTAATTCGGTTCGAATGACCCCGAAACAAACTGTACAAACCAAACACGAATATGAACCCGAACTTAAATTAAAATTTTTTTAATTATAATTTTAAAAAATATAAATGCGAACTATACAAACCGAATACGAATACAAACATGAACCGAACTTCACTATAAAAAATTCGGCGAATATGAACCCAAATACAAACCGAATGCGAACTGAACGAACCCGAACATGAAAATATACATGTTTGCGTTTGGTTCAGTTCGGTTCGAATTCAGCCCTACTAAAAATCCTAAATAGTAATCATGTCCAGATAGATGTTATCAGATTTTAATGATTTAAACATGGAACAAGGACTGATTCATATACAATTATCATAAAAATATAAATATCATTAAAGAAGCAATGTTTCATACCTCTTCCATCACGGTTACGATGGCAACCACCATAAGAATCTATCTTGATATTTGCTGCTTCAAGTGCTTCAAGAGCTTGCAAACGAAAATTGCGAGCACCACAATTAGAAATGAAAGCAGCTGCGAGGGCACTCTCATTTTTTGGCTGGACTGGAGCCATGATATCATACTCAGCCCAGGAAAAATATCCAACAGGTACATCTGATGAGAGACTAGTCGTCATTACGATCTTATATCCCCTTCTAATACATAAGATAAGTGAAAAGATTAGAAAATTAGTTTTAATAACCTTTTATAGGCATACATTTTCCTTTTCATTCCTTAACTGATGCATTAAACTATATAGACCATATATAATTGATGTCCACATAGTCAAAATATCCCAATCAATATAGATATGTGTGTATTTCATATAAACAGACATATGTATTATATATTCCACTTCCTCAACAGAAAATGATCAGACTGCCCACGTCGAGACAGAAACTAGATCCCCATTAAAATATCATACTTTTCCTCCATACCTCTCCCCCAAATTATATTCACTCTATATCTCACTGCCATCATAGATTTACAAATTAGAAGACATCTCTGATCCAAAGTATGCTGACTCCACAGGAAAGGCTAAAAATATTGCTAGATGGAACACCACCTTCCCACCCCCACTCCCTCCCACAAAAAACAAATCAAAAAAGTAAAATCATTAACAATATTAAATTAAAAAAAATCACTTGCACAAAATACCCTTTCTAAAGAAGAAAAGAAACATGTCTCTTCTTTTCATATGCAACAAAGTCATTTTAGACAGTGCTTACCCACCGTCGTGCCTGAACAACATTATTATCAGCATAGTACTGAGCTGATTCCATTGAACGAAGCACACTAGCTGCTGTTTGAGTCATGCCAAATGCAGCATCAGGATTCTTAAAATGATTATATCCAAATTTGCACCCCACAGCACAAGTTTTCCACTCCTAGATAGCATGCAAAGAGGTAGCTTAGATATCAAATGAGATAGAACTAAAACATAACATTAAGTAAATGTGTCATCAGAACTCCCAGTCAAACCATCAAAGAAGATTGACTCACAAGTCACAAAAACCATCAGCAGTAGAGAATATTTCTCAAATCACAAGATTGATTGGCACTAAATCACTCATATCACTGAAAATCTGTGGCAAATGGTCATATAAGTTCTGCTTATTAAACATTTAAAAAGAGGGAAGGAAAATAATGTAACCATTAAGGTCTAAACTGTTTCAAATCCAAGATAAGGTCAACAATAATCTAAAATGGAATACATTTCTCTAAATTAATAGCAATAGAGGCCAAAAATACCACACTGATTTCAATATTGCAATGCCTATACAAACATAATGAATGTAGTTTTCTACTCTTATAGTCACTTTACCACTTCAGTCTAAACAGATCATATAAAATAACAATGTTGGAAAACTAATCTAAGAGGAAAGTTTTAAATTACACTATCACAAAAATATAGTCAAAAAACAACATGCAGATGAGTCATAAATTTGAAAACCAAAAATTTCTCCTTCCATCTAGACAACGCTACAACTTCTATGAAAGCGTCTAATTTGAAATCCCTCATTGATTCAACAACCTAGATGAATAGCTGAAAGAGCATTCAATATGACAGAATTGACTCTCAGGCTGTTTAAATTTCACAGTCTACTGTCATGCTTCTCCATGTACTATAATCAGTAACTTTAAACATAAATAAAGTGGCAATAATCTCAAGTCATTCTACGATAAAAGAATAGAATTTCCTAAAATCTCACGCACAGTTTAATAAAACGGAAGAAAGAACAAAATTGCACAACATGTTGACAGTAAAAATAGTTAGAAATTGTAACAAAACCAAAACGTTATTATATTCGTTAAAACCAAGAATAAATATATAACCAATTGACTTTTAATTAGTAAAGAAACCTTATCAGCGCCAGAAACCAACACAGGATCTTTCTCGAAATCCCTTGAATAATTTACAGCATCCTGTTTCTCCAACCACTCTTCACAAGTCCCCTCCGTCTCAACAAGCCGCTCATGAGGCTTTTCAATCACCAAGTCACCATCACCAATCATCTCGAATTCAGTTGTTGCAAAAGATGATTTGTGAAAAACATCAGCCAAAGAATCGAACATAGCTGCGTTTTTGGCCATGTCAAGACGACCCAAGAAGGCGATCTCTGCCATAACCACAAAAACCACGAAAAGGGGCATCAAGTTTGACCATTTCCTCTTGGGCACTAAAGAAGAAGACGACCCACTTGCAACAGTGGGCAATTCTTCTCCTCCTTGTGCACTATGGGCAGCTCTTGATCCTCTAAAATTTGATAGAACACCCATCAAGATTTAACTTTGGATTGTCTCTGTGGAAGAAGAGAGGAATAAAATGGTGGGTAAGGAGAAAAGTCTAATTTGCAGGGTGTTGTGTGTGGATTTACCCTTGATTAGCTTGTCAAGCTAAGACTTTTCGTGTATTGCACAAAGTCCACGCCCCAGTTATGTGCCGTTCTCTTTATATATTGCAGTGGTTGGTGGAGAAAGAAATTAAAATTAAATAAAATGCATTTCATGTCATAAATTTCTAAATAAAATTTTTTTAAAACTATGATATTGAATTTCATGATAAATAGCACTCATGCAGTAAAATAATCGAACTAATAAAATCAAAAATCGATTATTTTTATAATGAATTAAAATATGGCAAATAATTCAATGAATGTGGATATTATTTACCCTTGAATTTTATCTTTGATAAATTCAATAATTTGTAAAATCATATGCTTATTAAACAGGAATAATGATAATGATAATAATGAATTTTATATGATATTTAAACAAATAAATTACAGCTTAGATATGTACTTATGAATTGGAACATCAATTTCTCATGGCACATCAATGATTAAAATTAAGAATATATATAGAGAGAGAGAGAGAGAGAGTTTGTATATATTAGAGTTTCCATTTTTATTTTATTGGAAAGTCCCTACTCAAAGAAACAGAGCTTTCTGTTAAGAAAGGAGTAATTAAAAACTAAAAGATAGTTATAAAACATGAATCTACAAATCAAAGTGTTAAAGAAAAGGGAATAAAGTTTTGATTAAAAGGGGTAAGTGTGGAGTAGGTAATCAGATTTGTTAATTTTGATGTCTGAATTCATTAGAAAATGGAGTTCCACCACCCCAACTCTTTCTAAATATTGAATTTGCCAACACAACCCCTTTGTATAACATGATATAATACAATGCCTAATTATGAATATCAACAGCTTTGGGGTAAGTGTGGAGTAGGTAATCAGATTTGTTAATTTTGATGTGTGAATTCATTAGAAAATGGAGTTCCACCACCCCAACTCTTTCTAAATATTGAATTTGCCAACACAACCCCTTTGTATAACATGATATAATACAATGCCAAATCATGAAATATCAACAGCTTTGAGTTGAGAATTCTGAATTTCTGATAGATGACACAAAAAAGGATACTGAACACAACATGGCAGATGCCAAATTGCATTATCTCATCTTCTAGATGTATGATACATTTCATAATTTCTATATACAATGCCATTCTATTTACAAAATGCAGAACTAAAGACATCAATATAAAGTAGTATGCTCTTATCACAAAACACTTATCCATCAATTGCAACTACTGCACATTTTACCTAAACATACAACTTCTTAAATAGATGCTACTCACCTAATATATATCAAAATCTTATGTAGCAAAATCATCATTCTCAGCAAGAACCAACCTCAAAAAATCACTATTATTATTCTTCTCATGCTTCTCCTTCCAGGATCTCGGAGATTCTGGGAACATTGGAGCCGCCCAGAAGTCACAACTCAGATTTCTCTTAATAAGTAATGCATATTGGATCTTGGGCAAGCAATGGTTTCAGGACTTTCTAACAGCAGTTGATGTTTTTGATCTTCTCTTTCTGAGGAAGTAAAACCAAATACCTGAAACATGAGGCATATGAAGCTTTTTTAATGGCAGAGCCTGAATGATCTGCTAACAAATAGAAGTGAAACTAAAGAAATATAACTGAGTGATTTTAAATGTGAGGGAAATTTAAAAACCAAAAGATAAATACAGTGTTTATTCTAAAATTCACCTGATCATCTTTTATATCATTAAAGGCAGCAGTTTCCAACCTTTTTGTTACATGTCGCTGATTTGTATTCTGTCCTCGGTCTTCATCAATAAAATTCTGATCTGAGAGCTCTGCGAAATGGAAACCCAAGTTATGCAATAATCACAAATTCTAGTCTCAAGCAAAAGCAATCAAATTGCTCAAGATGAATAACATCAGAACTCTCAATCAAAAAGTTCCATTGGAACCTGTTTCAGACTAGGTTCCCAAATGCGGATTTCTTAGGTGTTATGCCCCTTAAAATAGTTTCTCTAAAGTAAGGCCCCTGTATAAGACATTGAAAAGAAAACCCATACATTTGCAGTTGAACATTACCTCAATGAAGTTTTTAATGTTGCCAGTGACATTTTCTCAATTTCTTAAAACCAACGTTTCTATGTATTTTGCGATATAACAATTATCAGCAGTAATCCCTCTCAAGGCACCAAACTTGGGACCTTCCTTATTGTCATAGCTACTTATAATAAATAATTTCAAATTTTGAAAATTTTAAAATAGCAATCTGGTTCACTAAAAAGCTGACATATTTATGATTATGCCATAGGCCTTTGACCATTGACAATAAGGTTGAGTCAAAGAAGTGGTCAATGCTGCTCTAAATCAAAACTTGGACTTAACGTTTGGGACTAGAATATATCTGTAAATTTTTACTTAAATCATTAGAGGTTAAAGAATAGGAATACAATCACACACAACATGAAACAATCATAGATTATCAATTCCAGAATAAGTAAAGAAATCTGACTTGCATCTTCGTTTACTTCATTGCAAATCAACGAATTTAAAAAAAAAAAAAAAGAAAAATCCAGAAGCTAAGAATGATCAGCAGACGATACATAAAAAAGAAGAAAAAAATTGATCATCCTAAGAAATCACAATCATGCTTGATTGCCCCCTACATATCAATAGTTAGTATTACTGGCTAATGAGCAAACAGGAATTCTTTCTACCAGTAAAATGAGAAATTCATAGTTCAACATATGAAGAACAGTGCTTTCTACAATCTTTCCATTATCCTTTTGATATCATTTGTCAGCCAAATAAGAAATCTCTCTACTATTACAAGGAGAAATTCATTGTTGAGATGAGGAATAATGTTTTTTACAAGTTTCCAATGATTCTTGTGATTTCATTACGCTGATTGTCTTATGTTTCTAGGTTAAGCTAAACTTTGCACTCAAGTTATAAATATCCCAATCACATTTGGCACATGTGAATACAAGATCAGTTCAACACCTGGGAAAATTGGCACTCTTTATTAGCTAATTATCCTAAAAAAAAAAAAAAAACAAATGAATTTCTGTCCTTTGGCTCAAATAGAGAGACTAACTTAGTTATCACTCACAAAATTGTCCAGTTGAAACAAAAATTGCTTCTTATTACAAAAGCCAGCAAATGGTCCCTCTTTATATAGCCAATCATCCTAAAAAGCAACAAAAAAATAATTTAATAGCTATCTATCTTTAGGCCAACATAAGAGAATTGAAGAAACAACTTAGTTATTATTCCAATAAATACCCAGTTGAAACGAAAATAGCTTACTTATTACAACAGCTGGCGAATTGGCATGATCATTTAGCCAATTACCAGAAAACACTAATCAAAGATCTCTATCCAGGACAAAGGGAAAGGATAAAAGAATAAAAGTTAAGAACTAGTTATCATTCATAAAATCTTCCAGTTGGCACAAAAATTGCCTTCTCTAACAGCATTAAAAGATTAAATGAAAATGATAGTTTGTCCGCTATGAACTTATGAGGGCTAAGAGAAAGTAAGGATTATTAATAATAGATGGCATTAGAGCATACATTCTAAGAGGGAAAACCTTCCACTGGATTCAAAGTTAGTCAAATTTATTTACCCATAGTACTGCCAATTGAATTCTGATGGCATAAGTGATAGTCTTGGCGCTGCGATGAACTTCCAACCGATTCAACAAAGAAAGTCACATCCTTTCTTAAATAGAATCCCTCATCACAAAGCACACTGTGGTCCTGAGGATCAAAATTTGTTGCAGTCGGGAGTTGACCTACAGATGTAACACGATGTACCCATGGACTTTCCAGTGTATCATGAGAATCAGCTGTGCTGTCAAACAAAGATTCTTTCTCTGTAAGCTTAATCTCCTGCCAGCTGCGATCTCGTAAAACCATCATCTGGAAAAATGAGAATAGTCCATTTTAGTGAGCAGAATAACGAATAAGCTGACACAAAACAAGAAATAAAATGAAGATTGAAGTCCTTAACCTGGTGAGGTGAAAAACGTGTGTGGGCTGATAGTGCTTGGGATATATATGGCCCTCGTGTTTTTTCTTGTGATCGCTGTCCTTGAAACCTGGAACAATGCAGCTCGTGCAATTGCTGAACAAACGATGCTTCTAAATACCCAAGATAGGCATTGTGCTTCTCATTTGTCCACTCTGCAGATTGGCCCTGCTACAAAAGTACAAAGATGAGAACAATAGAAGTTAAGTGAGACACCCATTAACAGCAGGTAGAGACAATGGTGCACTACACGCCATCATATTTTTAGATGCAACAGCAAAAACTTTTAGCAGTTGCACACTGTTGATATGTCACACTTTGTTTTCCTATTTGACTCACATTTATTATTGATCGATAGCATGGTAATAAGGTTTAAAGGTAATATTCAGGCCCTAGGTTTATGGTACAAGATCAAAAAGGATTCAACAAGACATATAGCTCGCAGAACACTAAAACCCACACAATGAATCGAACTGTAGAGTTAGCATTATATAAGGGAAATAAATTGATTTTAGATACAAAGTTAAAAAGGCATTTATTGGGGATTTTATAAACAGCCTAAATTCCTAGATAAGAACTCAAACTACAATTTTAAAACAAATTACCTCCAGTGCCACAGTGCAAGCTGATGCAATTAATGGGCCTAACAGTTATCAAGAATAAGTGATTCCAAACTCTCAAAACATGACACTAAAAACACATTGTTCACAATGTCATATTTTCTTAAAAACAAGGATTAATATTCATTTATCTCTTTATTACTTACCAAAAAAAAATCCATTTATCAATTAAATGTCATTACAATCAGCAGTAAACAAACAAAATTGAGTATGAACATGTATGTGGACAATACACAAACAACCTAAAAGTTAGTTATTCGTCCATTCTTGTCAAACCTTGCAAGTATTAATTAGTGCCCCCTTTAAGGAAATGCTATGATATAAATGGTGTAACATCAAAACATGCTTTTACCTTGAAAAAGGGAAACCATTTCAAAGTGCTAACTCAAGAATCTGCAGCTACTAATTTTCAAGAATCAATTAAACTGACACCAACAGGTTTATAGTAGGTACATCCGACCTAAATAAAGTGAAAAAGATACAATTTTGAAGATCTAACAGATTTTTTGAAATACATAAATATAAAATTCTTATACCTAATAAAAGCCAAAATGAAAGAACATGCAAAAGGGCAAAGAGAGCCACTTAATGTCCATATTATCAATTTTCCAACACCCACATAAAGGACAAAAAGGTTGCAACACCAATCACTTTTTGATTAATTAAAGCTTCTTTGAAACTGCATCACCCTAAAGAAAATTTCCTTAAAAAGCACTAGAACACCACTTACATGGTAACAAATGAAAGATCAAACTAGAATAAAAAAGATATATCTGGAAAAAAAATTAATAACATAGAAATCCCATAGCTTGCTTAGTGAAATTGAAAATAAAAATGAAACAAAATTCAATCCATTTTACAAAGAAAAAATTACGAGCACCTATAGCACATTAACATTGTTTCTAAAAAAACTATTCCTCAGATTCTAATAGCAATATCTGTGATAATTACGACCATAAAAAATCTCTAATCATAACCATGGAAACACTGAAACTGTAAACACACCTTCTGTAACTTAGTTTTGCTATCCTATAAAACAATTCCAGATCTCATTAAGTTCATTTATCATCTCCATGGAGAGTCAACTAAAATTTTTAAGTTCATAATTCTCTATGCCAAACTCAACCACGAAATTAACAAAAAATTAAAAAAAAAATTCTAAAATTACAAGCAGCATAAATAACAACGATAAGAACAATATTCACCCTGACACACACAACACGAATTCCAACAGAAAACAATCCGAAAAACAACCCAAAAAAAGAAAACAAATTGTAATTAAAAGAGCCGAAATTACTAGCGTTTCATTTGGATACAGGTAGGAGCTCTCAACGGTTACGTCAGAGGAATCAGAGTTAGACCGAGTCAACCCACTCCGGCAGCCATCTTCCATGGCGGCGAGATCCGGAAACAGTAAACTCGCCGTTTCAACTTCGATGAAGTGTCCTAGTTCTCGTTCTAATCAGAGAAGAATTAAAAAAAAATGTGAAAAACGTTATTTTGATCAAAGAAGAGAAGAAGGAAAACAAAAATCGATCCGATAATTGAGCAGAGAATGCGATATAGAGCCGGTGAAGAGTGGGTTTTGGGGCCAATAAAAGCTCCACATGGCGACGCTTTTACACGTGTCAGTTACATCAGCGGGCTGCCACGTAAGCAGAGGGCTAATAATATCTAGGGTAATGTGAGCCAGATATTTTCGGTAGAGATATTAATTATATTTTTTTGGTATAGAATATTATTTATTAAATTAATTTAAACTATTTTTAAATATACAGTCATCAAAAGCAGGCGGAATGGATTTGGATATTCCATAGACTTGGACGCACTGCTCTCACGCGCTCTGGCTGGATGTGGGGCTCGTGTTAAGGGTTTTCGGCAGTTGGATGGAGGGGGTGAGTTTCAAACTCCCCGCCTTGAAGCCACCTCATTTTTCATACAAGGCTGATTCAAAATATATTATTTTTATAATTTTACGTGAAAATATCGTAATACAAATAATTACGTTTCAATTATTTTTATAATTTTATTCTCCGAATATCTACTTATAAAATTATATTTTATCTTTTTAAAATAAAATAATATTTATAGAATCAAATCAAACATAATATCCTTGATCTTAGTCTTAGTTTGATTGAATTTATATAACGTTCGAGTTTAATCTAAAAAATAAAAATTAGTAATTCAATTTAACTCAAAAAAATTATAATTAAATCAAATATTTAGAGGTATAATTAATATTTTAATTGTTAAAAAATTATTTAAATTAGACAAAAATATTTTACATAATTTTTTAAATTATTTAATTATATTTCAAAGAATCTTATCAGCAAAGGGTGAAGTCAATCTGAGTCAACTCATATTCGAATAAATATTTGGTTTAAATAAATCAAAATTAACTTGAAAATTCAATTCAATAACGTGATTTAAACTAGTGATTCTTTTTTTGCTTTAGGAATTCTTCTTTTTTTGTTTTTCCTTTTTTAGTGTTTCTTCTTAATTTTTGACTATTCTTCTTCTTCTTTTTTTTCTTTTTTCCTCTTTGATGAATCACTATTTTCTTTTTTAGTGTTAATGCTCACCAAATTTAAATTCGAACTAATTGTTTTAAATTCAAATCTAACTTAAATTAACCCTTAATGGAATTAATTTTAAGTCAAATCCACTCTTGCTCGTAGGATTTTAAAAAGTTATTTTATGTCATCGATTTTAAGATTTTTTTAAACTCTTTTTAAGTTAATTTGAATATTATATTTACATTATAAATATGTTCGATTGAAAATAATAAAAGATTATTCTAATAATAACATACCAAGGGCGTCAAGCCCAAATTTTGTAGAAAAAACCATATATTTTGGATCCAAATCATAACATAAATCTTCGATAGTGTATGTTTTTTACAAGTATGAAGTAGAAGCCTCTGGAATAAGAGAGCACTTGGGTTTTAAAATGCTCAAAATCTAATAGAAGGGAAATTTACATGCCACTTCCAATCCTGATAATGACTCGGCCACACTTTCTTTCAAGTATGACACAAATTTGCCCACATCTTCCAAATGAAGAGATAAAAAGAGTTTGACACAAAAGAAAGTGGCTGTCCAATGGGGTGGCCTGGCTATGGCAATGCCATGCTTGTCCAATGGCCTTCACATGCTACTGTTAGCACACAAAGCATCCAAAGGGATCTCCTCCTCCCCCTCTTTCTTTGTAATCAAGTCAAAGACACGAGATGTTTTTTATTGGTCCTCTTGTGGGCATTCAATATTTGCCACAATCTTTCTTTCCCTGACAAATCCTTCCAAAAGAAAACTTTAATTGGTGGATTTAGGGTGTTTGGATAGAGAGAAAATAAAATGTAAAATCCAGAAAAAAAAAATGTTTCTTTTTTAATTCCTTTTTATACAGACCTTTGACTTGAGCCTACTTAATGTTAAAATTTTATTTTTATTTTATTAAATGTATAGGGAGAAAATGTGAGCCACAAACTTTAATTTTTCGTAATTTCATGTTGAATCCAACGGCACATGAAACTGTCAGAAAGCCTTAAAAAATGAACGGTGGATGCATGTGCTGAGGCCACATTATTCACATGCTAAAATTAATCACATTGTTCACGTGTTTTAATTTATTCACACGTTTTGTTTCAGTGTTCGAATTTGAGAAGGAAAAATTAGCAGCCAAGGCGTGGGGGGAAGTGAAAACATGGTAGCACGTTACCGATCTCTGTTTGGATCAACATGGGCCATATGTGATTTGGGCCCAAACATTTATTAAATACAACTGTTTAATAAAATTATTTGTATTAAAATTATTTAATATTTTAATTATGATTTATCAGTGCATCGTTTTGTTTAAATATTTAAATTAAATTCAAGGAAATTTATTATACTAAGAAGGAAATGTTTTTCTTTCTCAATCTAATTTATTATTTTACTCTATTTTCGTATTTAATAACATTAGATACACGTTAATTATAAAAATAAATAAATACATACAAATAATTAATTATGAAAATTCAAGAAAAATATAACAATAATATAATAAATTATAGTGCTAACTTTATATAAATATCATTAAAGTAATAAGTTTTATAGTTATTCATTGATTTATAAGTTTATCAATATAAAGAAATCGATGGTAATTTTAACAAATTTCTTATTTTATTTACTCAAAAAAACACAAAATCATTGTCTAGCATTTGTGCCCTTTTGCTCTATAAAGATGACATCATAAGGATTGATATTATATATTTCAAAGTTAGAGTTAGATTCAAACTAAACCAAACACGAACAGACACATATTCGCGTTTGAGCTCGTTTCGTACTGTTTGGATTTGAGTTCATATTTGTATTTGTCGAATATTTTATAGTAAAGTTTGTATTCGTATTTGGTTCGTATAATTCATTTTTATATTTATTAAAAATTATAATTAATACAAATAATTAATAAAATATAATTAAAAATTTTTTATTTTAAGTTCGGGTTCAGGTTCGTGTTCAGTTTGTATAGTTCATGTTCGGGCTCGTGTTTGTTGAATTTTAAAATTACAGTTCGAATTCGTATTCGTGTTTGGATTCGTTAGGTTCGTTTCGGGTTCGTTGGAGTCGAACTCAAAAACGAATTCAAATATATTCGATTTGAATCCAACCCTATTCAAAGTCACGACTTTTAATGATTTCTTTGTGAATGAAATTGTGAATCACGATACTTGATGTGTGATATCATTGTATGAAATTTATCTAAAATTTTCTATTTGTATTTTCATATACCAAATGTTCTCTCTATCATACTTTGAACGGATGAATGTATCTTGTAATACAATTCATGTATTTGAGAAGGTTGTTCAAATCAAAAGAAGGGAAAACATGTGCGTTTCTTCTTTACATAGAGCTAGAAAACCTTTCCAATTTGGGTTTCCTACATCAACTAAATAGAATAATCTAAAAAAAATTTGATAAAATCATCAAATTATATAAAATAATTTGACAATAAAAAATGTTAATTATATTGTTATTTAAATACAAACCCCTTTCCATTGGAAGGAGGCATAACTTTCTCACTCATAAAACAAGTTTGGGCACTTTATGGAAGAGAGGCAAGAACATGTGTACCATAAGTAGCACCAATATAATCCTAAGGCCACATAAGTCAATTAGCCAACAATGAATCTATAAATAGATTTAAAGTCACGTTACAACATAAGTATTTATTTATGAAATATAATTCATAATTACCTTAAAATATAGCCAATAACTAGAGTTGCTTTTTTTCTTTTCATGCACTCCTTATAGTGGAGAGAGTGGGCAGAGTTGCTTACAGACTTGCTCTTCCAGCCAGCTTAGACAGAATCCACAGTGTGTTCCATGTCTCTCAGCTAAGAAAATATGTGGGCGATCCGTCTCACGTATTAGAGGTTCAAGATCTGGAGTTATCAGATGACTTGAGTTATCAAGAAGTTCCAGTTCAGATTTTGGACTACAGAGTAAAGAAGTTGAGAAACAGAGAGATTCTCCTGGTGAAAGTTCTGTGGAGAAGTCAGAGAATTGAGGAAGCTACATGGGAAGTTGAAGCTGATATGAGAGAAAGTTTTCCTGAATTGTTTAGGTAATTTCGGGGACGGAATTTTTATAAGAGGGGGAGAATTGTAATGACCCAAGGGGTTAGATTGTCATTTTAGAGAGTTTTGGGGGGGTAGAAGAGCCTTTTAGAAGTCCTTTGGGGCTTAGTATGAGTTTCTGCGCATGTGGGGGTGGAAATGGCTATTTTCCACTACACACGACCGTGTGCCTGAGACACACGACCGTGTCCCAGCCAGCCAGCTTTATTAGTTTATTTTCTTTCCAGTTGCGCGCAGATTTCAGCTCCCAGCTTATTTTCTCTTCTTCTTCCTTCAGCTCCAGTGAACCCTAGAGTTCCAGAGAGAGATCCCCCAGCAGCTCAGCTTCAGATTAGAGATCCAGAGTCTTCCAGAGGGAAAGGCCCAGCTTCCATGGCGCGAGGTAAGTGTTTTCCTTACTTCCCTCGCCGTTTCAGAGCCTGTTTGGCTGATTCCAGTGTATGAGAATGTGATGTGTGCTTGATTGAGATGTTTTCCAGCATGCTTGAGCTTGATATGTTGCATGTTTGGATGATTGAGTGGCTTTCCATGTTTATGTGCATGTATGTGAATATACATGATATATGTGTTTTTATTATGATGATTGGCGTGTTTGAGATGATAAAATGATGTTTTTGGGCATGCCAGTAGCGGTATTTAGCTTGTATGTGTGTTGATTTGGAGTGTGGATGTGTTAGTGTGGGAATTTCTGGATTTCCAGACGCCTTCAGCAGTTTCTGGGTCGAGCACACGACCGTGTGTCCCTGAGGCACGCCCGTGCGTCCGCTTTTCTGCATGGGACACGGCCGTGCATGCTGCCCGTGTGCGTCTGAAAACCCAGACACACGCCCGTGTGCCCGAGTGATACACGCCCGTGTGCTTTCTCCCCAATTCCACACGCCCGTGTGCTGAACACGGGAAGAAGATGGCAGACACACGCCCGTGTGCCCGAGTACACACGCCCGTGTGCCTTGCCCAGTTTTCATGAAATTTCCTCCAGAACGCTGCACGCCCACATGCACGATGGCCACACGGTCCCGTGTGCCTTGGCACACGCCCGTGCGTCCCAGAACACACGCCCGTGCACAGTAGAAATCAGCAGAATTGATTTTAAAAGAGAATTAAGCCACTCTAAGCCAGTTTTAAGCACACAGAACTCAGAATTTACATCAGAAAAATCAGCATTTCATGCATGATTATCAGCATTAGCACGGCATGCCATATCATATATTTTCAGACTGGATCCAAGGATCCGACAGCATGATTTTCAGATATACATATATGATTTTTCATATATCAGATAGGGGTGAATACGAGGGGGCGCCTGTGAGTTCGCACACCCGTTAGAGAGGGAAACCAGCGTCCGCCAGAGAGGACATGGTCACTGACCAAGCTCAATAGAGAGTGCTGGTTGTGCATTAGTAGATTTATTAGGATTTTGAACTCACACGGCCAGGGTGCCGAATCCCTGTATTCATCAGCCTGGCCAGCATAACAGATATTTTCAGATATTTCAGAGATTTTCAGTACTTTCTGATACAGATTTCAGATATACTATACGTATATATTCAGGATCTACGGATCATAGTTTTATTATCAGAAAGAGTTTTTAGAAAAGACAGTTTTTCAGAAAAACAAGCCTGAGGGCAAGTTTTACAGTTTTTCAGTATACATGACATCAGCATATACATTTCATTGTCATGTACAGCATCTCATGAGAAACAGATGAGAAACAGAACAGTAACAGAACATAAATATAACAGAAATCAGTAAGAAAACTGTCTAGTAGAACCTCCTACGTGACGAGTCACGTAGTCAGTGATTTGTTTGACCTGCGAGTGTTGAGTTTGGAAACACTTGCTGAGTGACTTTGTCACTCACTCCCTTCCCTGTTTCCTTTTGCAGGTCAGTAGTTCGAGGGCTGAGCTGGAGCGAGACTGCTGCGAGATTTTGGGGATGTGGCTCGACAGCAGCAGATAGCATGTTGGCTCGCATGCTTCAGTTTTCTCATGTATATGTGTGTATTACATGATCGTATGCACTGTATGACAGTTCAGTATTTTCTATACATGAGTAGCCTGGGATTTCCACGCTTATATTTTAATTTACTTTTACAGTAAATTATATTAGTAGTTTCTTTTATAAAGAAAAATTTTATCCAGCAGCAGTTTCTTTTCTGTAGAGGTCCCCGTCTTGGGTATATTTTATTATTATATACAGTATTTCCGCAGCGCACAGTAGCCTGGGGCGGGGGTCGCTACAACATACAAGACCTCACAGGTCCAAAACTGAAAAGAAATACATTAACAAGTGTGTGTGGGGTCCCCTCTCGCCAGCCTCAGTCCACCCGCTCCTAGCCAGCAGCAAAACCTGAAAAGGAAGGAAGAAGGAAAGGGATGAGTGATGAAAATCACTCAGTAAGCATTTCCTACTCCCCTCGACCCAAACAAGCACAAACAAGGGCACACATACCTGATCGGCCCTAAACATACATCTACACGCTTGCGGGTGCTGATTCTGATTGCTGTACTGCTGATTCTTATTATTAATTCGTTATTGAAATGAATGACATGTCATGATACTGAAATCTGGGTATTTACTGATGATGCATGCATCTGGAAAACTATATGTACCCGAAGGTACCTGCTGTGCTGATCAGGCTGATGAACACAGGGATTCGGCATCCTGGCCAAGTGGGCTGAAAATTCTAGCTACTGGCTAGAAAACTGAAATCTGATCTGCTGATATGCTGCTGAGCTGACTGACTGGTGTCAGAAAGCTGGGTCCCACAGATGCCCCCTCGAGTTCACCCCAAAACTGAAACCCATACATTGGGTTCTAACTGCTGAAATCTACTGAATTCGGATCCCTGGATCCTCATTCAGGCTACATGTTGTGCTATGCATGCTTATGCATCTGTTCTTAGCTGAAATCTGGATTATCTGATGATTATTAGGCCTTGGATGGATTACCAACCCTTTAATAAGTCAATTTCTGAATTTTTGGGAAAATCTGGAAGGCACACGACCGTGCAAGGAAGGCACACGATCGTGCACGCAGCACACACGGCCGTGCTGGGCAAGGGCACACGGGCGTGTGCCCTGGCCGTGCGTCTGGGCGTGTGTGCTTCTGGAATTCTGGGCCATTTCAAGCAAAGATGGGACACACGACCGTGTCCCTCAGGACACACGGTCGTGTCCCTGCGTTTCCTGCCCGTGTGCACTTCGTGCACACGGCCGTGTCCTTGCAGAAACAAAGGCACACGGGCGTGCTCTTGCGGGCACACGGTCGTGTGTCTTGTTCTGCTCAGACATGGCACGTCTGAATTCGCTGGAAACCACTCAATTTCTCAACCAATCTGCAATTAATCAAACATACACATCCAAGGCACTTCAATAAACACATATACATCATCAATTTCATCTGTCATCCCAAACTACGAATTCCACCATGGCAAATGCAAGCTTTCTCTCACAACACACACCCACAAACAAGCAACATGTTATTGGGTGGAAAATAAACATATCAAGCATCATATTCATCACATATAATCAGTCAAAATATTGGAAATGCACACATACATCTCCAATATCATCAGACAATCATCAAACAAGCTGGGGAATACGCTGAAGAAGTAAGAAACACTTACCTCTTGACATGGCTGCTGGAAGACTATCTCTCAAGCTGATCTCTCTGGTCTCTAGCTGGAAAGGGAGCTGCTGGAAGCTGAATCTCACGTCTAGGGCTGGGAGCTGCTGAAAGAAGAAGAGAAAACTCGGCTGAAATGGTGAGAAATGCAATAACTCTCATCTCTCTCTCTTTTCTACCCACCTGCACGGGCGTGCAGGGAAAAGTGCACGGGAGTGCACCAAGGGAAAATGAAAGAAACTCATTTCCCGCGCTTCGCATGATTAAAACCTCCCTAAAGGCATCATACGAAGGTCACACAGCTCAGGAAAACTACTATCTCACTCCTGAACTCTTCTAAGCCCCCAATCTATCACTGAATTCTAGTTCTAACCCCAAAACTCTACCCCTAAGGGCTTTCTAAAATCTGGGATGCTACACTATGTTGCGACACAAGGTGTGTAGAATCTGGCATTGCAGTGCCATGCCACAACATAGTGGTGCATGAACAAAACAGGGCACTGCAACACCATACTACTATGTACATAGATATGCGTGTAAGCATGCACATAAGACAAGGTCTTGGCACTAAGGTGTTGTGTCACGACACCAAGCAAAACATCATTTTCCCCTTACGTGTTTTGACTTGTTTTATATTTGAATCAACTTTCATTTTTTTTCTTAGCTTTGTATGAAACCACTTGATGGTTTGGGATGTTTGAGGTTACTTTGAATAAAGGTTAGGATGTTTAAAATTTAATCGAATGCATGACTTGAATCTATGCTTGTTGACCTTATGTGTGGTGACACCTTCGAAATTGGCATGTTTAGCTCGAGTCATCCATTACAAAAACATGATTGGTCTTCCTTGATTATCTTATATAGGATAAGGCCTACTTGGATTCACATCAGACACTAATATTAGTACCTGATGTTATCTTAGATGTTGGTTTATTATTTTTTATAGAATCAACTATTCAATCAAGTGTTCAAGACATCTTATTTGTCATAGTAAGTCTTTTCTTATAAGTGTTTGAGATTGGGTTTTGGAGCAACTTTTTCCCTTAGCTTTATGTTATATTTGGTTTTTCAAATGCAATTGTATTTCTGGACGAGCATTTCTCATATTCAACCTCATCATCTTCATTATTATCATTAGTATCTCTCATTTCTTGCATGTGCAAAGGCAAAATGTCCGAGTTGATAACCAAAGCAAATTCTTTATTGGTAGGCAACATTTGAAAAAAGGATTTCCAATTATGTATAATTTGATAATCTTTCTCTAAACTTAACACAATAGGGTAACACCTAGACATAAACATCAAAAGGAAAAAAAATTAATTTCTCTTAAAATATATAAATTGAAAAAAACAATAAGACCTAAAAATACGAATAAATGATTGTTTTAGAAAATTACATAAACAAAATTACCCTTAAGGTAACTTACCACTATTCATCTGATATTGTGATTGTTCCACTCTCCATATTTTATTATGCTCCAGTATCTTTGGTTATTAAGTCATTGAACTTGTTGAAGTTCCTCTTGAGATAATCCAATTGATTTTTGACCTAAAGTTTATCATAAGTTTAATTAGTAACATGTTACATATGGTAGGTGCACGAGGTGCAGCGAATGGAAGGGTGAAAATAGAATTGAAGATTGTTAGCACAACATTACTTTTTAACAATTCAACAATAATACTTTTCTATTAGAATCTTATACTGTTATTTAGTTACAAAAACCCAAAGTTGTTATATAGGATATTTTAAAAGTTTTGCCACATGTAAATAGGACATTAATCTTAAGGATATGTATATATTGAAAAACACTCATTGTATTAAGGATATATAAAAAGTTAATATAATTTTTCTCTTTTCCTCTCTTTGTTGTTCCTACTTCCTAATTATGTTTCTCTTCCTTCTGTAACTTTATGTATTTATGCTTCCCTTATTAATCAAAATCTGTATTTCTACAAATCCATTATGTGTTAAGTTTGTGCTATATAACACTAGTATCAAAGCTACCATCTAGGCATAATCAAAATGGTTAAAAATGTAAGTGGAAACAAGGCAGTTGCAGTAGAAGAAAACCAAATCTATTGGGAGGAACAATTGAATCAATTGCACTGTAAAATTAAAGAAGTTGAGACAGAAAGGTTTAACCGTTTTTAAGGCATATAGAGGAAAAACAAAAAATCCTTAAGGATTTGAAACTAGCCCAGAACCAAACTATTTACTAAGAGCTCAGGTCTGACCAACAAGCCACTTAAGCTGAAAATCAAAAAATTCTAGCCTATTTGTCACAAATAATTCAAAGGGAAAAGAGGTCTTGATAGAGTCAGAAATGTATAGTAAAATTCACAAGGGAGAATGGGTACTATTCATTCCCCTCAAGTAGTCAAAAAACCTCAACGACGACACCACATCAACTCCTCTCTACTGGAATCGATTATTGCCAAAAGTTAAGTTACAAACATTTGGAAAAGATGAACTGAGAGCTTAGTTAACAAAGTGTTGATGATACTTTTTCGTTTATAAAACAATTGTAAACAAGAAAGTAGAACTTGCCTCATTGTTTTTAACTAGAAGCGCAGAGCTTTAGTTTCAAAATTGGTCTTATGGGAAAAGAATAATTCTTTGGGAAGTATTTGAGCAAGCCTTATATGATTGGTTTTGTGACTCCTTAATAGAAGATATGGTGGAGAAATTTAACTCTCTACAGTAAATAGTTGAAATGGATGAATATTAGAGATCTTTTAAGAATTCAAGGTGTACAAAGAGCGTGTGAATCCAACTTTATCATAGGCTTTGTATCTAGTTTTATCGTAGGACTTAAGAGAGAGAATAAGGCCATGTTAAAGCTCCTTAAACTTAGCTAACTCTATCAAGCCATTAAAAAAGATTGGATTTAGGAAGCTTTGTTGATCGAAACTGCAAAGTCATTTGGGACACAATAAAGAGTTATTTCCTTTGTTGATTGTTCATTGTCACAATAGGAGAGAAGACCTCAATGGCCAAACACACAAAAAAAAAATCCTTGAACCAACCCAAACACAAATTCAACCCAATAAATCCCTAAAACCCAATAACCACCACTTTCTTATCCAGGCACAAACACAACTAACCCACTTTAAATCATATCCAATACCAAAATTCCAACCCTATCGTCAACTTTTAGCCACTGCCAATAAGTCCAAACAACCACCATAGATTTCGATTTGCCAATTAACAAACCACCACCACAATGAGACTATTTTCATGACAAGGAGTGTTTCTTTTCTGTCTATTAGTGCAAGAATAGGAAATTGATGGCTTTATAGGGAGATAGTGATGATGTCAATGAGATGATAAAAGAAGTTCATGATGAGATAATAAAGATAAAATCAGAGTGCAATATTGAAAATCGAATATCTTTAATGAAGCTATCGATGAATGCTCTAGAAAGTGGGATATGTGACAATACTATTAAACTAAAGAGGCAGATAAAAGGAAAATCAAACTCATTCTAATTGACAGTAATAGTACCCATAGCTTTGTAGATTGTCATATTGCCAAAGAAATTAAGTCATAACTTATTTTGATCAACCTTATGTCCATTGTCATAGTCGATGGTCACAGGTTAGTTATGAATTCAAAATGTTATGGTTGCGTGTAGTGGATGCAAGGGCAGAGATTTGTGTATGATGTTTGAGTTTTGTAGTTACGCAATTATGATATGATCCTAGGATTGATTAGATGAAATTGTACAAGCCAATGACTTTTGATTTTGAGGCAAATAAGCTGTTAATCAAGAGGGTCAGTAAGTTCGTAAAATTAATAAGGTTAATAGAGGAGGCCAAATTAAAGGCACCCATTTGTAAAGGATTATGTAAACTATTAAAACAAAATTGGAATAGAGTTGCAATGAGATTGTTTTTGGTAAAGCCGAGTAGTACAAACAAATTAGAAGGCCTAGCAATAAAGAGGTTTTCAATTAAACTAAGGTAGTCATCGGAAGAAATTCACATACTATTCTAAGAACCAGCAAATACAAAATCTTTTATTGTACTGATCAAACTGATGAACACAAAGATTCGACACTTTGATCATGTGAATTAAACTAGACTAGCAATATACCAATAAGTTGAAAATATTCTATTATATTAACCTTTAAACCAATAAACTGAAAATATTACATATACCATCTCGTATTTACCCTTAATAGCTATCCTAGATATCGGGCTTAATGTTGAAAAATTATGCGTGTAAATCATTTGATTCATTTCTAAAAACATTGGTTTTGCATTTCATATTATATAATGCTTATCATACATGATATCTTATTATTTTTTCTCTTCTAATTATATTCTATTTAACTGAACAATTATTATAATAATATTTAGCATATATCTTATTGAAGTTTTAATTTCTATAATTTATTAAGCTTTTTAATAAGTTTTATGTATATTGTTGTGTGTTTTGTTATGTATCTGTTAGTTTTATGTCCTATAACTTCATAACTATTTCCATTTCTATTTTTGTCTTCATTTCTGTTTTCTGATCATAATCTATATAACGAATCATATTGTTGAAAGTAATTTGATGCTAATTTCACTACCACAACAAAGTGAATTGTAAAAGAGAAGAAAAAGTGTTGCAGCAAAGTGTTGCCAACATTTTTCATCTAAATCATGACAAAATCCAACCAGCGAAACTTCTCCATGCTAGAACAAGGATTGATAAATATGCATACCAATGAAGATTACAAATACTAAAACTACAGTCGGCCAAGATTTAACTTAGAAAGAATTACTCGAAACAACATAGCTGAAATAGTGCGGAGAACCACCATTGGTTTTCTGTGACCATATCACAGGCATGACCATAGTCTGGCATAGCACGGAACAGCTCAGGCAAGTGATTCTTACGTCTCCCCAGAGACTTTTCTCTGACTTGAAGACGTTGTCCATTATGATCTTCAACTTCCTCGTCCAACCTATGAGGCTTGGAATGGGATTGGATGGGAAAGGGAACTTACAAAGACAACTAACACTGACCATGAAATGATATACTGAGTATAGTTTCTCCTTTACATCAAACAAATGCATTATTGGAACATCAAATGAAGAGGAAAGTTTATGTAATTTTTTCATAATAATGCCTCAAATTACCCTTTTAACTCTCTTAGCATTCTTGTTCAAACGAAAATTGAAACCAACCCTTCGAATTCAATAATAAAAATTGCGCAGAATAATACAAATTTGATTAGTTGCAGCTCTATCAATTTGTATATCCTTAACAATTCAAAATCAGTAATAACACAACACAAAAATGTGCAATTTTTTTACATAGAAACCTGCCCTTTTTTCAGTCTCCTGCAATTTGCATTACTGAACAAGCAACTACCTGCGCCCACTGCCTCAATCTCAGCTTCACCATTTCTGGATCTTCGCCTACACAAGTCAAAACCATTAGAACATTACAATTCTAGCCCATTACTTTCAAAAACTATAAAAAAAAAAATAGCCCTTACCTGCATCAAAAATGGCACTGGAGCTACCGGCATCACTATCAGAAAAAATGGACGATGTTGACGACGACCTCGACAATCTATTACTATACTGTTTATTCACAGCACAATAAAACTCTAAAGCAGGTAAAGTATCTGATAATTTCGGATCTAATTCCGGTGAATCAGGTTCGAATCCGAACCCTAACTCGATAGACCCTTTTAACTCTTCCAAATCGTCGTTCGTAACGCTCTTGCTGCGTTGTAGACGACATTTCGTTTTATAATTCCCCTTCCGCCTCTGCCACGCCTCGTCTCGCTCTGCATCGGGAGACCACGACCGTTGCTTGCACAGCGGCCTTGGAACCGGTGGCGGTGGTGGTGGCGGCATGTTGAATTTCGACATGGCTCGCCGCCACTGTAAGGCTCCGTTGAAGGGAGAGATTTTTGAGCAAGTAATTTCAAATTTGTGCCTCTATATATGTGTATATATATATATAGGTGGACGCGTGTAGTTGGTGTCTACAGGGAGATCCCCTAAATCATTAGGGATTTAAATTATATTTTGCCACGTCATTTTGTTGGGCACAAGCTGGCGTTAAATAATATTCTAATTCTAATTATCATTTATTAGTTTATATAAAATATTTATACTTTTAAATTCAGAAAATAGGTAAAACTGTTGTTCAATTTTAATTTAAGGGTCATATGGTCATTTCATATGCTTTTGGCATGTTACTAATTAGGGAGAAAAAACCACAATAGGATGCAAGTTCTAGTAAAATTTATATTATTTATGAATTTCTTCCTAGTTTTCTCTGATTATTTAACATAATATAATCAAAGTAATTTAATTTGCCTTTTTTACTTTCTTTTTGTTAATTTTTTTCAAAAGAAAGAAAAGCATATGATTCTTGAAGAAAATTCAAATAAAAGTGCATGAAAACAAGCTGGCAAAATAGGAAGAATGGGGGCGAAGAGATGAATCAAAAGCTAACGTGTTTCACAATCTATTCTTGATGAGTCAAGAGTTAGAGCTTCTTTTTCCAGGTAAGCACCTGCCCACCATTATTCTTTTTCTGCTCTGCCACCCTGTTTTCTTACATAGAAAATGAAGGACTTAAATTTCTCAGCAAAATTGAAATATAAGGTGATACATTGGTTTGGTAAGAACAGATCAATATGAAAATAGTCAACTTTTGTTTGGTAGACCACAGCTCAACGACAATACCTTTCTGAAATACGGGTCTTTACAACTTTCATGGTGCCTTTTCTCTGATTTAGTCCAACTCCCTTTTGAAATATATGCTTGATATTGCTGACCTTCACAACAGAATAGAATTCTCTTTGCCATCCTGGGCATCGATCTATGTTACCAATAGTCTCCGCAAGAGCAGGTTCCCTCTTTGAAGTGATGAAAACGGTTTGAGTCCCTGACAATAATCTCTCTCTCAGTAATTCGTGATATGAATTTAGTTGCATTGTGACAATCACCGCAAACACGCAAGTTCTTGAATATTTGGATGGGAGTTTTAGGAGGGGTGCTAATGATTCCAAATACGATTGCTAGCCTCTCGCTATGACTTGTGAGGATGTGCTCCTTCTCATCATCTTCAACATCTTGTAACACAAAACTGTAATCTGGAACATAACCAAGGCTCTTCATCTTTGCAGTTAAATTCCTCAACTCACTGTATATTTCTTCACATTTTGGATGAGTTTGATTCCCTGTGTAGAAGACATCAATGTTACCGTTCACTTCTATTGAACTCCATCCAGGTGTCTTCTTCAATCCTCTGACTCTAGCCAGTGATCTCACTTTATCAACTCCTTCCCATTTCCCAACATTTGCATAAATATTTGACAACAGAACATAGTAGCCAACATTCTCTGAATCAACTTCAAATAAACGATCTGAAGCAAATGCACCCAACTCAATGTTTCCATGAATACGACAAGCACCAAGAAGAGCACCCCACACAGAAGCATCAGGTTTCAGAGGCATATTTTTTATAAAATCATAAGCCATTTCTAATTGCCCAGCCCGACCAAACAAATCTACCATGCAGCCATAATGCTTCAAATGAGGCTTTATCCCATACTCTTCCTTCATCATACTGAAATATGATTGGCCCTCACTAACCAAACCTGAATGACTACAAGCTGATAACAAAGATACAAAGGTTACATGATCTGGTTTCACACCTTCTTCCAGCATTTCTCTGAATAGATTTAGAGCTTTCTCACCATGCCCATGTACTGCATGACAGGATATTATGGCATTCCAGGGGACTGGACTCCCTCTTGGAATTTGGTAGAATAAAGACATAGCATCATCTAATCTCCCACATTTTCCATACATGTCAATAAGGCAAGTTCCAATAAAGACATCCATGTATAGACAATTCTTAATCACCTTGCCATGAACTTTCATCCCCTGTCGCATGGCTCCAATATGGGAATAAGCTGGTAGAAGGCTTACCCAAGTGCCTTGGTTTGGGATTATCCCATTGCACTCTTCCATCACCTGGTAGACTTCAATTGCCTCACTTGCAAGACCATTCTGAGCATAACCAGTGATCAAGGTGTTCCATGAGATCACATCTTTTACAGGAAGTCCTTCAAAAACAGAACGAGCAGAATCTATTACACCCAACTTGGCATACATATCAACAATTGCATTTCCAAGTACTACATCATCCATAAGCCAAACTCTCCTCATTGTGAATCCATGGATTGACAAGCTATTTTTATGATCATTTAATTGAGCAACAATTGAAGCCAAGCTCACAAACGTCAACACGTCAGGCTGAATTCCAGCTATTTGCATCTTCCTGAAGAACCTATAGGCAGTTGTTGGGTCATTATTTTGCTCATATCCAGATATTATTGAGTTCCATGAAACAATATCTCTCACTGCCATTTGGTCAAAAACTTTAAGTGCCTGCTCCAAGATACCAAATTTTGCATACATGTTGATCAAAGCATTGGACACAAACAGATCAAATTCCAAGCCATGCTTTATAACATACAAATGAATCGACATTCCCGTTATAATATCACCAGATTGTGCACAAACAGGAAGAATACTTGCAATAGTAACTGCATCCATGTTAACTCCTTCCAGTCTCATTTTGTCTAACACGTCTAGAGCTTCTGTAGCATTCCCACTTTGGCAATAACTAGATATCATTGCATTCCAAGAACCCCTGTCTCGTACAGGCATATCATCAAATACTTTACGTGCAACATTTGCTAGGCCAAATCGGGCATACATATGTAACAAGGAAGCAGCCACAAAGACATCCCCTTCAAAACCTAGCTTTAAAACTGAGCAATGCATTTTCTTCAGTTCAACTAGATTTCCACAGGCTTTCAGCACAGGAGGAAAAGTATAGAAATCAGGTTGAAGACCAGAGGTCAACAAAAAATGGTAGAAACAATCCAAAGCTTCGCAGAAATAGCCACAACGAACATAAGCAGAAACCATTGAATTCCATGTAAAAACATTCTTATTTGAGATCTGATCAAAAGTGTAGCGCGAGAATGAGACATCACCAAGGTTGGCATACTGATTGACAAGCTTGGTGGAAATAAAGATGTTTTGAATATTTCCAGACACCACAAGAAATGCATGTAGACACTTAAGAAGGTGCAAGTTAGAGCATGATTTAAATAGAACACCAAAATCAATCTCTCTGTTGTCATTTTTAGTGCTATCTGATGTAACTACAAGAGAATTTACAGCTGCTGAAAACAATGGGCAACGAGCTTCAAATAATGGCAAGAGTCTGGAAAAGCACCCATCTTTGAAGATTGGTGCCAATCTGAGTACAAATTACAAAGCAAATTAACAGTAAGTGCATGGAGGATTATTACTAACATTTACAAAGAAGTGTTTGCAAATTGCAAGGTCAAGACTTTATTATTTGAAAATCTCTTTTCTTTGACAATTATGAATTAATACACAAACTCCATTATTTATTCTCAAAGAAATGAGGTTTCCTTTCTTTTTGAAATTCCGTTTATACACAAGCAATTTTCATTCAACTCAAAAGTTCTTCACTACAGTAAATATTAAAACCATTCTCAAAATCAAACTCGAAAAGATATCAAACAATAACCCTCCTTTTTTAGCATTTCACAATAAAAAAGAAGGTTCTAAGCAGTATTATCGGTCTAAATATTTATCAACGCAATAAAAAATCCGATGAAGATTACTGATAAAACACAACAAAATAAGAGGAAAATAAAATTTTATATACCATATAATTTGTTATCTTGTTGTCGGGAATTTATAGAACACCCAATCAAATAAGCCAAAATAGTAGAAACTCAAAAGTCTTTCATTTTCCTGCAAATTCCCATCGGCAAAACAGGGCTCAAAGAAAATCCAAGAAACAAAAAGAGAAATGGACGTACCTGAACATACATGTAGATTGCAGTTAGATTTAATCAAAAAACAAATCGAACTGCGCAAATGGCTTGCTTGATGGTTTAGACGTAAAATTGAGCCAAGGTTTTAGTGCAAGGGTTTAGCTCGAGAGCTACAGAGAATGTTTTCGAGGAAAATGATGGATGGGCCGAAAATTTTACTGTCCCGAAACTTTGGGCTTACTTTTGGGCTGCTCGTGATGGAACCCCATGTATTTTTTATTTTTTTTTTTTGAAAAAAGTAAATATATCGTTTTTTTATTATTTCAAAAAAAATAATCTCAGGAATTTTACGAACAGTTATTAAAATAAGTTTCTTAAAATTTATATATAAAGAAAAATAAGGACAGTAATTGGAAGATGACGGTCTGGTGAGGAAGCAATTGCGAGATGACACGTATCATGGGGTGGGTTGACGATAAGGGAAAATTATTTATGTAAATATGTTTAATATTTTGCAAATTGTTGGCTAAGAGTTTATCATTAAAACATCGTCAAGTGGGAATAAGTCGTTTAATCTTTTAATTGATATATTTTTTTATGAGTAAATCAAATTGAATGTTAATACAAGGCATATGAAATAAAATTATTATTTTTATTTGAATTTCTGAGATATTTTATCATCAAAATTAGAATGGAGGAGAAATTGAGAGTTAATTTATATTATTAGAATAAGATATCATGCAGTTTTAATGAATGAAAATATTTCGATTGGTTTTATTGATGAACTGAGTTAATATAATAATTGGAGTCGTTTTTTTTTTTTTTCTTTTTGTTGATGTGTTTGGGTTTATTTGGATTGGACTTGAGATGTGAAGTTAATGGCAGGTGATTGAAACTTGGTGTTTCGATTGAATTGTGAAGTTTGTTGATTGGTTGGAGGGCTCCTAATGTATATTTGGATTCAAACTCGAGTGAGTTGCTTGAGACAGGTGTTGGAATTGGTCTGATATAGATCAATTTGAATGGTGTGTAGGATAGCTTGTTTTTTCAATGTTGATTGGGAACTTTGTAGTACACACTGCATAAATATTACTGGACATGGTAACTTCCATGGTTGCACTTTTTAGAAGTTATTTTGTCTTGCACTGTTTTTTTCTTTTTAAGCTGTTAACTTTTTAAAATCATTTCGTGGGTACATTGGTTCTGGGTTTTGTCCAAGTTTTATCCAAAAATGGAGTAAACATGAGAATGATATATGTGATTTGCTCTCTATTTACCAAATCTGGTGGACTTTCAGGCCTTTAGTTGAAGAAATTTAAAGGAATTGGAGTGAGATATTATTATATTCCACTTCTGTTGCATAGAATTGTAAGAACTTTTAATTGGAGTCAAGTGCTGCCACTGCTTTAAACAAGAATGGTATCTCATATGAACTTCAAGAACTTTGGTGACGCCTCACTTGGTGAGATAAAGCCTCAAGGGAATTTCCCATTGGTTCGACTACCTTCAGTTTACTCATTGACCTTTGAAGAGTTTCAGAACACTTGGGGTGGACTTGGAAAGGATTTTGGCTCAATGAACATGGATGAGCTACTGAAAAACATTTAGACTGCTGAAGAGAGTCAAGCAATGAATTCTTCAGCTATTGCTGGTGTAGAAGGAAGTATCCCTGGTGAGAATTTGCAAAGACAAGGATCATTGATTTTGCCTCGAACATTGAGTCAAAAGACTGTTGATGAAGTTCGGAAGGATTTGATGAAAGAAACCGGTGGCGGTGCCAGGGATGCAAGTGGCGGCGGCGCAGGCAATGCATCAAATGTGCCACAAAGGTAACTAACTCTGGGAGAGATGACATTGGAAGAGTCCTTGGTGAGAGCAGGAGTAGCGAGAGAATACTCAACAGATTCGGGGAAGGCCAAATAATGTTGGACTTTTTGCGAATAATGGCAATATGGGTTTAGCTCTTGGATTTCAGCAGCCAAGTAGAGACAATGGGCTGTTGGGTAATTTTGTAATGGCGAACAACAATTCTGTTCCTGACCAGCGTCCTGATTTGGTGCTGAATGTTGGTGGAGTCAGCTCCTCACGGCAACGACAGCAGCTGCAACAGCATATGTGTCAAAACTCAGCAGCAGCAGCAGCCGCTCTTCACTAAGCAAGCAACTGTGGCTTTTTCCTCTCCGATGAATTTAGTGAACCCAACACAGCTTACTGGAACTTCACCGGGAGCAAGGGTCCAGTTGTCAGTGTTGCAAACCCATCTATGAATAACAATTTAGTTCAGTCCTGTGCACTGCAGAGTGGAGGCATGGGCATGATTGCCTTAGGCACTGGGGGTGTCACAGTTGCAACAGGATCTCCTGCTAGCCAAGTCTCTCCAGATGTGATTGCAAAGAGCTTCGCTGAGCCTTTGTCACCAGTTCCTTATGTGATTGGTCGGGAAAGAAGAAGCAATACCTTAGACAAAGTAGTTGAGAGGAGGCACAGAAGAATGATAAAGAACAGAGAGTCGGCTGCTAGATCAAGGGCTCGCAAGCAGGTGAGTACGGTGATTTGGCTGCTATTTGTTTTTTCCACTTCTGGATGCTACTTCTTTTCTGTTGTTCATTGTTATTCTGATATGATCTTTAAATTCAGGTTCACTCTTACGAACACATCTTTCATGAAATTCTGACATGCATGTGATTTTTTTTCGTTGTATTTGCCTCGGACTGTAGTGTTGTATATTGCAAAATCCTCTCACAACTTATCCTCTTGAAGAAAGGAAAATGTGTTTATTAACAGAATTAAAGAACAATAAATGTTCTGACTTTTCTTTTCTTATGAAGACACTGCAAAATCTGCACATTTCAGTTTTGGTGTATCTAGAAGCTATCATATTGTTGACATCGTTATGAAAGGATATTAGCCCTAGCATTGGAGGAAATTTTGTGCTAGTATAAAAGGAAACTGAAGAATTTGGGAAGGAGAAAGTGACTTCTTTTAAAATAGACATATATCAACTCCTTTAATAGCACTTCCACTTTATGCATAATTAGCCTTGGGTCCATCCTTATAACCAGAGAAGGTGGTTTACATAATTACTCTTACCAGATAAACTTTAGATTAAGCTAGTAGTTGTTACTAAAGGAAATCCAATGACTAGGAGAGTGGTTTTGCTAGTATCTTTGTGATCATATGTGAACCAAATGTGAAGCAGAGAAATTTTCACACACTGATTTGTGCAATCTAAGGAATTGTTTTGTTTTGTCACATAGGAACAATTAAATAGATTTTTAAAGCTCTGTTTTTGCTATAATTCTGTTTCCTAAAAAAACTTACACACACATAAACATGACTGTTTTATTTTGGGTGTTTGGCAGGCCTATACGTTGGAACTTGAAGCAGAAGTTGCTAAACTTAAGAAAGTGAACCAAGAATTGCAAAAGAAACAGGCATGTTATCTTTTACCAGGTCAAAATCTTGTTCTTTTAGTTGGAATATTTGGGCTATGGAAGAGCCCCTTATTCTAACTCTGGTTGCTGCAGGCAGAAATAATGCTAGTGCAGAAAGATGAGGTGTATTTCTGTTTATTTCTGTCTGTCTTATAGTTTCAAGAAACTGATGCAAATGTTATGTTGGTGCTGTTAACCACTTAGCCTACCTTTTTACTTTCTGATATGAAACTGTAAACGATTTATAGCAGCTTAGCCGTACTTCACTGAGTTTCTCCCAAAAAACAAGGACTCTGCATCAAACGTCTTTTTTCTGTTGTCTTTTGCCACCATTTTTTCGCAATTGATTTGAAAAAACTAAGTTGACCATGTAAATATATTGCATCCTGGGAACTATGCAGCTCATCCATTATTAGGATCACTATTTTGTGTCTAGTGAGGATAAGGAAACTAGTCTGGCCATATCACAAAACAAACTCTTTAATCAAGAGTTTGATATCTGCCATATCAATGAACTACCATTAAATGGTCAATGTCTGATTACGCACTCATGAACACATTTAGATGGAGGAGATGAGAATAAACTACAATTCTGTCTCTTTATTTGGGCCTTAAATCAAGCAACCAATGTTCTTGTTAACTAGAAAGTGCAATTCAAATTGTGTTCCTTCGTTAATATCTGGGGTAAAAGACTATGCCTGAGGAGGTAAAACAAGTTGGTTGTCTTTATTGTTCTGTTTGTCTGTTTGGCAGCTTTTGGAGAAATTGAAACAGCACTAGACTAGACCTGAGGAGGACAATGACAGTTCCTCCAAAGAGTTGATGAAACAGACTGCTGATGATAAGAAATGTTTAAATACGTAATCTCTGCCATTGATATGGTACTACGATTGGGGTACAGGTCTGTGAACCATATCGCATATCATGAAGGGTAGGAAGTTAGTTAGCTGGATGCATAATCTGAGTGTTGTAAATTATGGACTAATTAGTTTTATACCACTTGAATACGTTAAACTTTTGAGTCTCGTTTTATGGTAAGAGGATGGTAGAATAGTGAATCGAAATGTATGCTCCACTGTTTTGTTGCTGTCTAGCTGCTGACTTGGTTAGATTCTAACCTTCATAAACCTGGATTTTTGTATTGGACCACTAATTACATATTTATGAGCCTAGGTCATGTGAGCTCTGTAAATTCCTTGTGGCTATCAAATCTGCAGTTCTTTATTTATTTCTTTAATTGCAACCTACAAAATCACTGGAAGGTGGATGCATTTAATTGGATGTTCTTGAATCATCTACATGCATTTCTAGGCCACTGCCAAATAATATGACCTATAGAGGCAGCCACAAAGAGCCAGGTGAGAAGACTCTGTCCTTCCAAAGCTGGTTCAAGTTGGGGAAGTTCAGTCTTTATCAAGGCACCGTAAAAAATTGCCGTTTCTCCTCTAGACTAAACAGTAAATCTTTCTAACTTCTGGGGTACTCAAATACAAGGCCTTCTGCAACACTTCTTGCCCTTTTATGACCAAAAAGCTTGCTGACAATTGCCAAGGCAAAATCTGTTACTGTAGCAAGTCCCCCACTTGTGATCACTTTGGCATCAACTACTACCTTGGTTCCATTTACTACTTCATTGGTAAGCTGGCTTATGATGGAGGGATGAGCTGTCACTCGCTTCTCCTGTGCTTTGCAGAGAAAGCATGAACGTTAGCATAAGAATAGTTTGGACATGGTAAGAAGTCACATAATTTTTTGCTTTACCATTAGTAAACCGTGTTTATGAAGGACTAATGGTGAAGAACAAACTGCTCCGTATATTCTTCCAGCTGCTTCTTGTTCTTTTAGCAGCTTCTTCAAAATCCTAGATTTCTGTAGCCTTTCAGCCCCAGTGACTCCTCCCTGAAAGTTTGGAATGAACCAGAAGTCATCAAAGTGTAGAATGGAACAAGAAAACACATGGAAATAGCCTAATGCAATTAATAAAAAGAAATCGTTTCTCACCGGAAGAATGATTAAATCATATGTTGACCGAGCAGCCTCACTAATTAACTTTTCAGCAATGATTTTTGTGCCTAGAGATGCCACAATTTGCAAAGACTTTTCAACAGATGCAACCATGACATCAATCTTTGCTCGGCGCAAAACATCCACAATTGTCACTACTTCAATCTCTTCAGAACCATTTGCAATTGGAACAAGAACCTATGTAACATCTGAATGGTGAAAAATCATTTAAAAGCAAAAAGATATATTTTCTGATCCAAAATGACATATGACATTGCTGTCAGAGCTCCAATATAGATGGAAATTACAGGACAGTAGAAAACACTGGAAGTGCTAGGAAAAAATTTCCCCTCTTTAACCGCAAAATATATTTTATACAAAGATGCTTTTTAATGTGAGCAAGATTTGAACTCAGCGCCTCTTGTACAACCCCAAAAGATCCATTAAGAAATATATCCTTCACAAAATTATACATAGGTATGCATGATGGAGGTCAACGATGGCTAATATCATGCTAAACCAATAAAGAAACATGGTTAAAAGTTATTCATGAGTGGCAAATGAAGTACTTACTCGAGGCATGTGATCAAGAGACCATTCAACTTTATTGAATTCTTTCTTTATAAGATATTCATGAGCAGTATGCATCAGCTGGAATAACAAAATCAAATGAAAGTCACCACAGACTTAGCAGCTATAATTAGGAAAAAGAAACAAGTAGAAATTTTATGAGAGAAGAAATTTATCAACAAAGAGAAAACACATTTACTTCATGGGTAATAAATATATGGGTGCTAAGTACTACTATTTATCTCTTAGGCCGTACCAGTGATTCTCCAACCTTCTTGGCAACAGACTCCCCAAAAAGCTGTTCCACTAAGCACAAAGCAAACTCAAATGAAGTCCCAGGACCACGACTGGTTGTAAGCTCTCCTGAAACTTGGATATTTGACTTAACAGCCCAGAAAGTAGGAAGCTTGTCTGTGAATGCCGGGTGGCAAGTTATCTTACATGAAAAACTACATCAAGTTTAGCCATCAAAAACATAAATATTTCAAAATTCATTTAAATTCAATACAAACAGTAGCCAACCTGCTTTTTCCTCCCAAGGCCCCATGGCAGAAGAGTGACTGCTGGGGCAGCAGATATAGCTCCATAAAGCCTCTTCTCCTCAGCTTGTTTGCTTATGATTTTCTTGAGAATTTCACTTTCTCTTAATCTTACTGCACCAGGCATTCCACCCTTATAACAATAACATGAATCACTGTAAATTACATTTTCAAAAGGACTTAAAAGATGAACTGCAATTGAATTTCCAAAGAAAGAGGAAAAAGAAAACAAGAAAATTATCAGCATCTTTTTGTTCCTCGATCAACTTTCCCCTTGACGCTTTTATCAATCCATGTTTCAGGGTTCCTACAGCCCAAATCCTTATATTTGTCCACAAATAACCTCTCTGACTCTGCTAGCTCCATTTTATGCAAAAACTTATAATTTTAAGATGTTAAAATGTCTCTAAGTCAAAATAAATGCATCATACTAATTGCAATTAATCATAGCATTCGATCTTTTTCCAGACAGAAAAAGTTTATGTTTTAATTTAATCATGTCTTTTTCCAGAAAACATAATTATATTCATTATGGTGGAGTGTCCGCCTTTACTATCACTACTACAACTATTTTCTACTTTGAAGAATTATGAAAGCAAATACACTAATAGAGTAACAGAATTTTCGTATATTCTCATTCAAGTCAGTAAATTTGACCAGACAAGGTATCACTGTGTTAAGCATATGCAAAGACACTTACAATTCCTAATCCCCAAGTATTGTGTAAACAATAAAGCAAAATGTAATTATCTCAGGGAAAGAAATAACCGGCAATGCGATAAGATCAAAAACTTGGCCACCACAAGTGGAGATAGAGGTATCAGCCACCAGTCGGGTGCCACCAGAAGCTTCAATCTCCAGATGCGGCTCCACTGAGGCCATAGTCACTTCTGCTCCTGCTCTGCGCAATACATTAACTGTAATCACAGCTTCAATTTCCTCAGTACCAAACCCAATTGGAACCAAAACCTTCACAGAAACCCACAAACAACAATAATGTTAAGCAAATAAAAAGAAACCCAAAGACTTCAATCATATAAGCTCCATTTGGTTGCAGAGAAAAAAAACATAAGAATTTCATGTAAGAAAAGAACCAAGATGGAAACTTTAAGTGCATGATACTTAACTAAGTCAAATTCAGAAATCAAAAGGAACTAAAGTCACTTGAACTTCAGTCAAAACATTCCATATGATACTTGAAACTAGAAATTGCAAATTCTCATTTCTTTACTCTTATTTCACTTCACCGCATAACAATTTCAGAACATCAACACTCAATTAAGAATTCTTTCCCGCAAAAAACTTCTCTTTGTTTCAGTTCTATCTTCTTCATAAAAAAGGGGTTTGGGTTTAAGGAAAAATGAGAGACTGACAAAGTAAACAAAGACAAAAGAAACCTTCTTCCTAGGGACAGAGTTGTCTGCGCTTGAGGTAGTGCTTGTTTTTGCTGTTTTTGTAGTTGTGGATGTTGTTAAAGGGAGGCCTTTGGGGTATTTCGAAGAGCGCGTACTTTTTTGATGTGGAGAAGCGGCGGCAGCAGCAGCAAAGCATGAAAATGATGAAGCAGGGACAGTGAGTCTCGGAGAAACCTCTGAAGGACAGATTTTAAGAGCAAAAGCAGGTGAGAGAGAAGATGATAGGCACTCCATGGATGAAATGAAATGAATATTTTCAGTTAAACAGTCTGGAAATCAATTCATGAATTCACCATGTAACCTTATCCAGGTTCGGCCCAAAAGGCAAAAATCAAAAGTTTTTTAAAAAATAACCTCTTTTATATAAAATAGCCACAAAAAAGATTTGAAAATCTGTTAGACCTAAATAAAACTATTTATATATAAACGAAGTTTTAAATTTATTTTCAACTATTAAAAACACATGTATTAAACCCTAGGGTTAGAGAAAATTTCCCATACCCAATCTAAAAGACTTTTGGCAATTAAAGTAAGAAAAAAATAGTATAGCATCTAAGATCTATATACTTTTGTAGGGCTGGATTCGAGCCAAACCGAATGTAAACAGTAACATATTCGTATTCGGGCTCGTTTTGTATTGTTCGGGTTCGGATTTGTATTCATATTCGCTGAATATTTTTCAGTAAAGTTCGTATTCGTGTTTGGTTCATATTCGGCTTGTACTAATATTCATATTCGTATTCGATTCGTATAATTCGATTTATATTTATTAAAAATTATAATTAATACAAATAATTAAAAAAATTATTATTTTAAGTTTGATTTCGTGTTCGTATTCAGTTCGCATAATTCGTATTCGGACTCGTGTTTGTTGAATTTTAAAATTATAGTTCGGATTCGTGTTTGTATTCAAATTCGTTCGGTTCGTTTCGGGCTTATTCAAGCCGAACTCAAAAACAAATCTGAACCTATTCGGTTCGAATCCAGCGCTATACTTTTGCATAAACTCCATAGATTTTGAATTAAAATTCACCGTTTGTGTTTTTTGTGTGAACTAGCCTTTTGCATTTGTATGAATTTTGGCAAAGTTCTTGTGTTTAAAAAGGTTTATAATTAAATTATTGGTAAAATCAGATTTAAAAATAAAGTGATTTAGATTGGTTTTTTCATCATACATAATTCAAAGTTATTATATAGCTCATATGTGATGAAATTCAAATTTTAAATTTATAAATAATTTTATACATTTAACCTAAAAAGATTTAACATCAGATATTAATGACGCGCTTTGAACGTGAGATTAAATGATTATGGTAAAGGGTAAAAACTACTTCATTTTTTTTCTTTTAAGTTTATATGCAAAAAAGAGGGAAGTTAGGGTTAATATTTTCCCAAATTAGAAGATGCTCATTGAAACATGCCAAAGTCTTTGAGGTCAAGATGGTATTGTCCACCTATTTATTCAATTTGTTAAATTTTTTATAAAATTATTGAAAGATTTAAAAAAAAAATCCTCTACCTAAATAACATTTCGTTTTTAAAATTTTATTAAATAATTTTTTTACCACTATTTATATTAAATTTAATTAAAAATAAAAAAAATTTGCTTGAAAAAATATAGATAGATATGTTCCTGAGTACACTATAATTTTTGAACATATTATAGGCTTAATGAAATTTTAAAGACGGTTTTGAAATTAAAAAAATTAGAAATGTTTTTTAAAATTTTAAAATCTTATGTGTCATTTAATAGTTTAAAAAATGGTAATTATATCAACATAAATTAAATAAAATACTGTAAATTAAGTACGTAAACATTATATTACAAGTTGTTAAACTATAATTATACATTAAAAAAAGTATAGAATGAATATAATAATTTTTAAATAAAAAAAGAGGAATATTAAAAAATGACATTTACATTATACAATGTTATTCACAATTTAGTGTGATATAGGTATTATTATTATAATATTTTAAATTTGGAATACAAAATAATCAGTTAATTATATTTATATTATAATATTGGAAAGATAATATAAATAATTTTTAATTATTAAAATAATATGATGATTTTAATACATCATGAAAAATTGGTTTTTTTTTTGTCTTTTTCAAGTTTAAAAGATAACCTGACATGTGGCCTTAATTTTCAGTTTTGGGGGCTTACTTGGCAAGTGCAACTTATAATTTCATTGGCTGGATGGATTGGATGGCAGCAAGTTTCAGCTCACAATTACTGGTTGGTCATGCCTGGCCGAGCCAAGGCCTTTTGGAGGATGATTCAGCCCTGGATGGTTTGATCTGATCGGTTTAAAGGTCTGTCAAATTCATTCATATATGATTACTTGGTCAATTCATTATTTGATAGATTCGGTTCAGGCACTCACTTGATGCTTAATAGCGGGTGTCATGAGTTTGAGACTTTGCTGTTACCTAAAATTTAACGTGATTATGTTATCCTTATGAGCTTAAGATTCAATCTATTTTTGTCCCCAAATGCTTCCATGTATCAATCAATGATTAAGTTTCTTCGATGATAACATTATTTTTTCATAAAAATAATGATAAAGGGAGAATCTTGATTAACAGTAACTAAACAGAAAAAGAAAAAATCAAAATTATCCATTCCAACCAAGCTTTCATGATCAAGTTTATCATCTCGATGATCTCCGTCTCTATCCATCCGAAGAGTATATTTTCTTTAATAAATATATAAAAATAAACCCATTAATAGTCTTGTCTTTTATACGATATGTTTAATATATATGAATAATCACACAGTAGCAAATAAACGGAACCAAACAGTAAGAGGTAGAACAATGCTGAGGGCATTAGCAAAGAGGACATCAGCTTCGGTTTTGAACTCAAACTCACTTGAGCTTCTTCAGAGAAGGCAATTGTGTAGTCTAAATGTCCTTCCCGATGGTCTGGATAGAAATTGTGAAGCTTTTGTCACAAACTCCGAGGTTATGGAAGGTTTGGTCGCCCAACTCCATTCCCGCATCCAAAAGGTATATTTTTGTAATTATTATATTGTTGGATGGTATGTGGATTAGATTTTGATTGTGGGATTTTGCTGGTTAAGGTTCTTGAAGGAGGAGGAGTTGAGGCTGTTAAGAGGAATGTGAGCAGGAACAAGCTCTTGCCTAGGCAAAGAATTGATCGCCTTATTGACCCTGGCTCTTCTTTTCTCGAGCTTTCCCAGGTTTACTTTTATTGTGGGAACTTTGTTTTTGGGTTTATTGGATCTTTTTGATTCATTTATATGGGTTTGGTTGTTGTAAAATAAATTTTGTGTGTCTTTTTATATTAATGCTTATGTGTGATTTTTGTGCAACGCAATACAGGAATTATAGAGGCTTATGTGTTTCATTTTTATGCTGAGCAATACGTTTTAGAATTAGAATTGTTTGATTAATTAAACTTCTAGTGTTGCAAGTTTGTCAGTTAGACTCATTGACAGAAAATTTGAGTTAAGTACATGTTTTGATATATATTTTGTGAGTGAAGCTTGCTGCACATGAGTTATATGGAGATCCATTACCGTCGGGTGGAATAATCACTGGAATAGGTCCTGTTCATGGACGGCTTTGCATGTTTGTCGCCAATGATCCTACTGTTAAGGGAGGAACCTATTATCCCATCACGGTAAAGAAGCATCTTAGGGCGCAAGAGATTGCTGCTCAATGCAAATTACCATGTATATATCTTGTGGACAGTGGAGGTGCTTACCTTCCCAAGCAGGCTGAAGTTTTCCCTGACAAGGATAATTTTGGGAGAATATTTTATAATCAAGCTGTAATGTCTGCCGAAGGCATCCCTCAAATTGCTCTGGTTTTAGGCTCTTGCACTGCTGGGGGTGCTTATATTCCTGCAATGGCTGATGAAAGTGTAATGGTTAAAGGAAATGGTACCATATTTTTAGCCGGACCCCCACTTGTAAAGGTCAGTTCCAGACCTTATGGTGTTCCAACTTGCTATGTGCAGTAATTCCTTAATCCATTTCATGATTAGGTAGTAGTGTTTTTTTAAAATTTAAGAGTATCATATACATATATGTCTTTATGTGTGCTTGTGTGCATTCAAGTAAATTGACATCCATGCATGTACTTATGTATTCATGTATGCATCTATGTTTCTAAAACATAGATTGTATCTAAGGGAGAAGTTTCAGTAGGCTGCTACAGGAGAGGAAGTCTCGGCAGAGGACTTGGGGGGTGCAGCTGTTCATTGTAAAACATCGGGGGTTTCTGATTATTTTGCTCAAGGTATCTGGTTTTGCATGTTTGATATTTGAAGTTAGTGTGATCATTGCAGTACTTGCCGCATTAATATTTACATGCATGATTTTATATATTCTTTAAGATGAGCTACATGGACTTTCTCTTGGGAGGAATATTGTCAAGAACTTGCACATGGCTGGGACACTGGGAATGTTTAGTGGATTCCAAAGCATCAATACTGATTTTAAAGAACCATTGTATGATGTAAAGGAGCTTCGTTCCATCGCGCCAGCAGACCTCAAGCAGTCCTTTGATATCAGATCAATTATTGCTCGCATTGTTGATGGGAGTGAATTTGATGAATTCAAGAGACTGTATGGCACTGTAAGGACATCTAAAGCACTTGAATCTTTTTAGTTGTTTTACATTTTACTGTCTATAAATTTGCAACTCCACTTGCTTTTGTGCAGACCCTTGTGACAGGATTTGCTAGAATCTTTGGGCAACCTGTGGGAATTATAGGAAATAATGGGATATTATTCAATGAGTCTGCTTTAAAAGGGGCTCATTTCATTGAACTTTGTACTCAACGTAAAATTCCTTTGGTCTTTCTTCAGAATATTACTGGATTTATGGTATGCATTTCTTATTTTGGTTTCCATCACTTGACTAACAAAACCTTATAGACATTCTCATGTCCCTGCCTTTCTCGGAAGAGATGCACATCAAACTAATTTCTTAGAAAGATTGAGTTTGATTATTCAGGTCCATAATGTCTATAGAATTGTAACCTCAATGGTGATTTATCTCATAGGTCGGCTCAAGATCTGAGGCAAATGGTATTGCAAAGTCTGGAGCAAAAATGGTGATGGCAGTTTCTTGTGCAAAGGTTGGCAATGGGAGTTTATACTACTCATTTACTCTTTTTTTATTAACTAGTCTATGATTAAATAAAAGGAGGGTCTGAATGAAAAGAAGATAATACTTTGCACCTTCCTAATCACTTCAGGTACCAAAAGTTACTATAATAGTTGGTGGAAGTTTCGGTGCTGGAAATTATGCAATGTGTGGCCGTGCATATAGTCCCACTTTCTTGTTTCTTTGGCCAAATGCTAGAATTTCTGTGATGGGTGGTGCTCAGGTAGCCTCTCTAATCTTTACTTATGGATAATCAATTTATCAGAGAGTTATAAAGAAATAATGATTCTGTTTTAAATAATCAGAATCTCCTAAATTCAAATTTTTGTTAGATATTGCTTTTAAGGTCATTCATCTTTTACATAATTTGTGCATTTTGTAGATAATATGATGCAATACTTAAGTAGTGGATGAATTTTGTTTGTTGTGTCGATACCTTTTGTTTCACTCCTGAGTCAAGCGAACTCCTTTTATTAAGTGTGGATTGATTTGCTTTCCTTGGCAATATTTTTAAGGCTGCTGGTGTGCTCGCCCAAATAGAGAAGGCCAATAAGAAAAAACAAGGAGTTAAGGTAAAGTTTAATTGTCTGGAAATGGATTTATATCTTGGTCTCATTGTGCTACCAAAGAATGCTATATATGAGCTTGTATTTCAGTGGATAGCAGAAGATGAGGAGAAGTTCAAGGCCAAGGTTGTAGAGGCATACGAGACAGAAGGAAGTGCTTATTACTCCACAGCAAGACTCTGGGATGATGGAATCATTGATCCAGCTGACACAAGAAAAGTAATAGGTTTCTGCATTTCTGCTTCTATGAACCGCCCTGCAGAAGATACCAACTTTGGTGTATTTAGAATGTAACTTCAGGGAATTCCATAAATTTCTATTCAAAGTGACCAAATGCTTGCTTTCAATATATATATCCAAATATGTCTTCCATGCATTTCTTTGAATTCTTGCTGAAACTACCAGTTTAATCTCACTGAAGCTGTGAATCTTCTGTAGCTGATGCATCTTGTTCCAATCAACGACCTTTCCTTTATTTTAAACTCAGATTTTGGTCTAGCTTTGTACCATTTCTTGGTTGAAGTCTGAGCCTGTTGAGGGTAATAATACTTAACCAAGGATGTGTACAAGTTTTGCAATGATAATCTAAGATAGTTAAATTAATTAAGGCTAGGACTGGATTCGAATCAAGTTGAGCTTAAATTCGTTAAATTTAGTTCTTTTGAGTTTGAGCTTGACTCGTGAAATGTCTCAAATATCCAAAACGATATTATTTTAATATATAATAATAAAAATAATATCATTTTAGTTAATTTGAATGATTTTTATTAGTTTGTATAAGACCAATTTGCTTTGGATTCGTTTGAGTTAGTTTGATTTCAATCCAATCCTAAAAATAATAATTAACTATTATTCTCTAAAGGGTTAGCATGAGGGTATATGGCGCCCGTGGCCTAATGGATAAGGCGTCTGACTTCTAATCAGACGATTGTGGGTTCGAGTCCCACCGGGCGTGGATCCTTTTTCTTTTTTTCTAGGCCAAAGGACATATTCCCACCCATCACCAATTTTTTTATTATTTTTTCATTAAAATTATTAAATTACCTTTTTAAAAATTAAAAATTTATAATAAAAATATAAAATAATTTTTAAATAATATAAAATATTAAAAAAATTTAAAAATTTTGAAAATTCAAAAACCCAACAGCCACCGGACGACCAGATCTGATTGCCTCCTCTAAACTGGAGATGACCGATTTGACAGCCTCCACCGAACGGGAACGCCAGATCTGGCCTCTCCTGAAACCAGGTGGCCGAAAATAGCCACCTGGTTCTATTATGGGCCGCCACCGTCGCTGGTACCGACGGCGGTGGCTGCTGGGTTTTTGAATTTCTAAATTTTAAAAAAAAAATTTTAATTTTTTTAATATTTTATATTATTTAAAAATTATTTTATATTTATATTATAAATTTTTTATTTTTTAAAGGATAATTTAATAATTTTAATAAAATAATAATAAAAAATTTGATGATAGATAGAAGTTCGGGCTTTTAAACTTAAGCGGGTGGGAATTTGTTCCAACCTCAAACTATGGTTGGGAAAATGTCCTTTGGCCTTTTTTTTATTCCATACGAAATCCGGACCAAACTCTCGAGCTAGAGCCAAATCCCGTCCGATTTGTCATTATCTGCACCTGATCAGAACAGTAAAAGAAACGTGCTGCTTCTGTTTTCATTCTCATCTTTGATTTTGTTTGTTAACAGAAAAAGAAACGTGCTGCTTCTGTTTTCATTCTCATCTTTGATTTTGTTTGTTGCAGACTCGCTGATGCACTCAACCTAACTGACTCATCTCATCCCATCTCATCAGTCATTCTTTTCCTTCATCTTCCAGTTTCTCAACAACCCATTTGAACAACAATAAAATATTCTTTCTTGTCTCAAAAACCAAAACAAAAACTCCTTCTTGCTTTCCTTATGGCTTCTACTTGCTCTCCTTGTTTCTTTTCTGCCCATTTGGCTGCTCCACGTGTCCCGTCCTTTCCTTCTTGTACTCTCACCCCCAGCGCCAACACAATCTCCTTTCCCTTCCGCTTCCTGCCCAAAACGCCAACGCTCAAGACTCAAAAGGTGCCTCTTCCACTTAAGATTCTTTGTATGCGTGAATCTAAAGGTAACCATTTCTTGCTCTGTTGGATTTTATAGTTTTTAGGATTTGTTGTTTGGTTTGAGTTTGTTTAAAGCTTACTGTTGTGGGTAGTTGTTTGGTTTTTGACATTATTTTTAGATTTGTATATACCAATTTATCTGAGCGATGTTTGGTTGACGAGAAAAGTTAGGAAATAGAGAAACAAAAAAAAAAATTAATGTTATATGGAACCATTGTCCATTTTCTGCTGTTTTGTCGTAAGAGGAAAAATCAAAACTTTCATAAACCATGCTTCAGAAAAAGACTTTGGTTTGGATTTGTGGGACAAAATGTCAATTCGCCAAGGTTAGGGTTCTTTGATTAAAAATGAAACACCTGAAACTAAGTAGCTAAACATTTGACATGTTTCTCTGTTATATAAACAGTAGAAGAGGCTCGTGAAAGCATGATGCTGTGGGAAGATTTTACAGTTTTAGAATGCTATCCACCTGCCTAATTTTGTGATTTTGTGCCAATTTGCATTTTTCTTACAAGTGAAATATTGACCAAGGGGTTAATGAAGTTATTCCTTCATGTTAGACCATTACATGGAAACATTTTTTGTGAATTTGAAAGATAAAATCTGTAATATAAATAATGGCTCGTCTTTGATCCACATAGGAACTGTATTGGCGGAATTGACCTTTCAGCACAAATATGTGGCTGAATGTAGTCTTTGTATCTGTAGACAGAGCTTTCTTAGGATGCGTTCTGCTATCTATCAAACATTCTAGTTAAATTCTTTCATAGAAAAGATATTTGCCATATCTTTATATACAACTTTTTTTTATCTGGAAATTCAAGTAATGCATTTCAAATTGGGAGTTTGGAGTGTCTTCCTTGATTGAGTTTGCATTCCTTATTTTGGACTGCAAGTATTATGATTCTGCTATCTCCCTCTTCAACACTTCTTTATATATTACTGTGATGGTTCACTCTTAGCACTTGAATAGTTATGCTGAAGTGACATAATGCTTTATGATGGAGCCAAAATATGATAGGATTGAAATAATTTGATTTCTTAATTATACCAAACTATTGAATATTTTCAGTGTTAAAGCATAACTATTTGCAAGAATTTTTGCGGCAGCTTTTGTGTGGTTGGATGTAATCTTGATAACAATATGTTGGTTTGGTTGTGCAGCTGTGGTGGTTAATAAAGACTCATGGGAGAAGTCAATTCTGAAAAGTGACACACCCGTTCTAGTTGAATTTTATGCAAGCTGGTGTGGTCCATGCCAGATGGTGCATCGGGTAATTGATGAGATTGCTGGAGAGTATACTGGGAAACTTAAATGCTATACGCTTAACACAGACTGTGACTTGCAAATCGCTGAGGACTATGAAATCAAGGCTGTTCCTGTTGTATTGCTGTTTAAGAACGGAGTAAAACGTGAAACTGTGGTTGGAACCATGCCTAAGGATTTTTATATTTCTGCTATCGAGAGAGTACTGGAACCATAAACATGACTTGATGCTCGACTAGAACATCCTGGAAAATCTATTATTTCCTGGTATGATACCTTATTGTTGAAATTTTGATTGGTCTCTGCCCTTTTAATGTACATACCTCAGATAATTACTTGCTGTTACCTCCAGAGGAAAGGGACCATTTGTGGATGCAATAATGTTTAGAAAAGGAAATGTTTGATGAAGCCCTTTTCCTGGACTTCTTCACCAATGGATGTATTTGACTTTTTAGCTTAAATTTTGAACCAACTTTGGATAGTCCTTTTCCCCAACTTCACGATCATTACAATATTTTGATTTTTGGTTCATCTGGTATCTTGACCAGAAGCCTCTTTCTCATTTGTACCGAAGTTTGGCTTAAAAAGTAATATGCACATAAAAGGACTATAAAATGGGCGGCTCGGCAGGCAGAAGTGCCCTCAGATGAGACCATATATAGAAGAATTGGAAAATTTTTCTTGGCTGGCTGTACTTGCAGGGGCGGTGGAAGGGCCATTAGATTTAAAGATGCAGAGTTGGACTTTGACCTCCCTTAATAATACAACGGTTTTTCTTATATTCTATAACAACTTGTAATTAGCATGTTTTTCATTAATATGTTTGGTCTAAAGCCACCTTTTCAACTCTGAATCATACATTATTATCTAGAATTCAATTCGGTTAACTAAAATCAACAATAAAAAGGAAAACCCATAATTTTTATTTTCTAAAACTTGGAAAAAAATAAAATGAAAAGGAAAGATTGGTTGGAAACACCATTTAGACCACCCCTTGTTCGCTCCCTTCCAAGTTCTACAATCTAGGCACCGCCTGTCATCTCGAAGTTCTTGCCGATGGCGTCAACCTTGCGTAGGAGTGAGGAAGTTTGGTGCGGTGACAAGGGTAGGGTGGCATCGGTCGGTGGGTGGGAGCCTATTGCGAAGTTGAGAAATGGTAGAAAATTACCCTGGAGGGTGAAACAGGTGGCTGTAGACATGTTAGTTTGACTTTTTTTTTATAATAAATTGAGGCTCAAGCTCGTTTAGGATAAATAAACTATATGTATTTACTTAACCCTAAAACTTATAGAATACTTCGTAAGCATGGTTTCTGTGAATAACAGTTTTAGAGTTATGTTAAAGCCCGTTTTAAGCCCCCAAACTTAATCATCTAATAGAATAAATCCTTTAAATCATTTATCAAATAAAATATACTTTAAAAAATTTGTTCTTAAAGCAAAGTTTTTTAAAAAACCCTCATTTAAAAAAGGAACAATTAAAAGAGGAAAAGAAATAATTAAAATGAAAAAAAGAAAATAATTAAAAGGGTAAAACATAATCCCTACTTTAGGAAAGAAATGGTTAGAACTACATTAGTGAAAAACTGAGAGTTTATTTTTAAAGAAATTATTTATAAGAAACACTTTAGGCTTCTTAGAAAAATATTCATATATTCATTTAAAAACATATAGATTCTTAAAGTTCACAAAACCGTTGTTTAGGACAATGAACTGTTACATATCGTTAAAGAAAGTTATTTAATGAGTCAACGATGTAAGTAATATTTTGCATCAGAACCGAGCTATTACAGTTTTTTAGTGGGATTCAATGCTTCAAAACAATCTAACTCCTCTATTCATTCGGCAGAGATAGGGGAATCAAATTCATATCTTTATGCTTGGGAATGATATAAGAATAAATGAAGCCAAGGGAAAGTACCCGTAATTGTTTTTTAATTTTTATTATTATTATTATCCGCGTTTCATTAATTACTTTGATAATATGTTGATTGAATGAGTCCTTATTTTATAATTCATTTTGTTTTATGTTTATTGTATTATCTAAAGGGGATTATATTGTTCTGAGATTATATTGCTATGAAGATGACAATGCTATCTTCATAGTGTTATCCGTGTGAATCAATTATTTATTAGATATTCATGTCAACTATATTGTCATCGAGATTATGCCTATATTTTAAATTAATAAAATTATGTTGGTTACGTTATCTGTTTATGTTGGTTTATTTATATATTATGTGTGAATGCAATTAATTTCATTGATGAAATTATGTTTGTTTATGAAAGTTATATTGTTACTATGAATGATATAGAGATAACGAGATTTAGAACATTAATTTCATATTTAATCATTTATATTTTATTATGATATCGGAAAGACTTTTTTATGTAATTTTATTTTATTTTTTGTCATCTATTTTATTTACCGTTTTCTCGTGGATTAATATTATTAATTGCTGCATTTGATATGTTTATATATGAGAAATTTAACAACACTAAAACGTATTTAAAATGAATCATAAAATAGAGGTTAATCTTTAGACTAAGTGATATGGGTGTTTAATAACTTTTCGTATCGTATCTAATTAGATATTATTTTTGGTTATTATTAAAATAATTAAAATAACGAGAATAAAATGTTTTATTTAATGTAATTTTGAAGAATAATCATATTTCATTTTAATTTTTTATTGAATAATTGAATTCTAAAATTATTTTATTACAGGAATTAAAATTTTAAATTTTTTAAAAAAAATTTTAAATAAAAAAGATCAAAGGTTAAATATTTTAGAAAAATTTGAAAGTATAATTATTTTAAATAAAAAAAAAACGGGGCATCGCTTCAACAAACGGGTTCAATGTACGTTGTCCCCTGAGAAAAAAAGCACATGCTCCACGCGACGCAGTAGTTCTTTTTGGGCTGTATACATCAAATCTCATCCCAAAAATCTGAAAGCCCAGATATAGGCAAACTCCAAAATGTTACTGAACAAGGCAAGGAGTAAAAAAGTTTTATCCAGTTAGCTTAGAACTTCAGCTTTGCTCAGAATAACCTCCAAATCCCATCTCCCAACGACTCCGTCATCTTCTTCCTTCATCACCAGGTTTCTTCCTTCTCCCTCTCTTGTGATACTACTTACAGCAAGAGATTTCTCTTTTTTGGTTTCCGGTTTTGAGTTTGGATCTTTAAGCAATAAATATTAGATCGTTTGATTATTTGTTGCTTTCAGGACCTGGGTATCTGGTCTTTTTTTGGATTAATTTAAAGAGACGCACTGTTCTCAATATGGGTACCCTTCGTTTTTCTTTTGTTCTAGTAATAATTTTTGTTTTTTGTGATTTTGTTTGGATGGTAATTCTTCCTTTTGTGTATTCTTGTTGCTTGGATTTATTTGATTGCTAGAAAAACTCAAGTATTATAATGAAAACTGGTTTTTTTTTTTAATTTCATTTTTTGCCCTTTAGTTGATTGAATTATCTTATTCAGTGATGTTACATCGTTGAATTTAGTGTGTAGAATCAAATAAGTAAAGTTTATTTAAAACTAACTCAGAAAATTCTTAGTCATTGATGTTTTATATTGAGAGCATCTTATTTCAGGTTGAGAATTGCTACTTCATGAAGTAGGGTAAATTTGCTATTTTAAGTAATGGGTGTTGGTGTTCTCTTAAAGTAATTTCTGCGTGTGATAATATGTTAAATACAATACTGTACAAACATTTGCTTTATGGATTTTTTTTCACCCTTTTGTGAGTCTTTAATTGTTATGTGCTCTGTACGGTTCACAAACCTTGTGTCACAAGACGCAGATGTGCTAGGGTGCTTAGAACAATTTTAATACATGAAGAATTAGTGGTCTAAGATGAGTGCTGGCGTTTGTGACGTGAGGCAGGATGTGGCTAGAAATATGCATCTGATTGAAGTTAATTGCTTCTGATTGTGCTTCTTTATATTTTGAGAGGCCAATCTTCTTTTTCATGACATATGTGCGACTTTCCAGTATTAAATCTTTCTATTTGTTAATGTATCTTGATAACTGGTGTTTTCTTCTCTCTATCCTCTGCAGGAACTTTTGATTTGCCTAGAAAAAATTGATGGCTAATCTAAGCACATCAACATCGATAGGTTGTCCAGATTCCTTAGAACAGAAGGGAATTCATATGGTGGAATCAAATGTGGACATGCAAAGCTCAATGAGCCAGCAAAACCAATCTTCAGATGGTCCTGTTGCTATCCTCTGGGACATTGAGAACTGCCCTGTCCCAAGTGATGTCCGCCCAGAAGATGTAGCTGGCAATATAAGAATGGCTTTGTGGGTGCATCCAGTGATTAAAGGAGCTGTTATGATGTTCTCTGCATATGGAGATTTTAATTCATTCCCCAGACGTCTCAGAGAGGGATGCCAGAGAACTGGTGTCAAACTCATTGATGTTCCAAACGGGCGAAAGGATGCTGCTGACAAGGCTATCTTGGTTGACATGTTTCTGTTTGCTCTTGACAACCGTCCACCTTCTTCTATCATGCTTATCTCAGGGGATGTTGATTTTGCTCCAGCACTTCACATCCTTGGTCAAAGAGGATATACGGTGATCCTTGTCATCCCTTCTGGAGTGGGTGTTTCATCGGCTCTTTGCAATGCGGGTAAGTTTGTTTGGGACTGGCCCAGTGTGGCTCGTGGTGAAGGCTTTGTGCCTCCTGCAAAGGCTTTGATGCCTCTACATGGAGCACCTGATCTTCCTGGGTACTTAATGGGTTGCCATATTAATGACTGCACGGATCCTCAAAATGAAGAAGAAGCAATTGTTTATAGAGGAATCTTGCAAAGTTATTACAAATCGAAAGACTTCTCCATTATGTCACAGTCCTTGTCTGAGTATGCTACTACATCTACAATCAACTTGCCCTATTTTCCTACATCCTTAAGGACCCAAAGTCTACCATCTGGTTTGAATGAAGTTTCAACGGGTCCTGTGCCTTCTGCTGAACAAAATGATTATACCATGTGGGTTCAACCTGGAGATATTAATGGTTTGAAAGCACAGATGGTGAAGTTGCTTGAACTTTCTGGAGGGTGCCTGCCTCTCTGTCGTGTTCCTGCTGAGTATCAGAAATTGTATGGGAGGCCCCTGTATGTGTCTGAGTATGGGGCATACAAACTTGTAAACCTCTTCAAAAAGTTGGGTGAGACAATGGCAATAGAAGGGAGAGGCCAAAGAAAATTTGTCTACCTCAGGAAAGCAGGACCAAGTGCAGTTCTAGCAAGGAAGGATAAGAAAGTAAAGGGTTCTCAGGAGGAGATTATGAATATAAGCGGTGCTTGTGGTTCATCAGATGAGCTTTCTGATGATGAAAGAATGGTTGTTGAAGAACATGATGTGGGAAGGAACCAAGTGAAAACAAATATAGGGATGGTGAGCCATCCAGAGATTGATGACCAAAATCTTGAGCAGTTCAAGCATGAGCTGCAAGAGATTCTAGTGAGCTATTCTTGTCGGATTTTCCTGGGTTGTTTTGAGGCAATATACCAGCAACGATACAAGAGGGCTCTGGATTATCAGAGATTTGGCGTGGATCAGCTGGAGGAGCTGCTTGAAAAGATGAGTGATGTTGTTGTGTTGCATGAAGAACCAGTGAGCAAGAGGAAATACCTAGTTGCAGTAAGTGGCTAAAGGAATGTGACGCCCACCATTCCTTGTAACTTTTTTTTTTTTCTTTAATTCTCTTTTAACTTATGTAGATGCAGTGATTGAGGTATACTTTTTAGTCCTTAAATCACTCAATCAAAATTGTTTTTTTTTTTTTTCCTTAAACCAAAAATTTCATAAAGATTGTAGGTGACTCTTGAGGGTCCTGCATGGATTTGAAGCTTTATTTTGAAATTTCCCATGTAGGCCTCAATCCCAGCTTGTGTAACGTTCTGATTAAATTCATTGTGAGATCTGTAAGTAAAACAACAGTTCAGCATCTCTTAGTTTTCCCAGTTTATATTCTGGAATACTGAAGCTTTGCTCTTCTGGGTACACATATGTGAATGATTTACCTTTAAAAAATGGTTGCTCATGGTGAATTGTGATATTTGGTCCCATTCTCATTAAATCATTTTGTTCCCTAGTTTCAGACAGGAAGTGGTTGATTTAGAGGTAAAAATAGATCTTAATGCCACAATGAGGGCAGCATTCTGAGTATCTGAGCTAAAACAAAGAGCTTTAATACAGGATATGACTGACAGTGAGAGTGAAATCCTAAATTTTGTTCGTTTTATTACTAGCCCAGCTGTCCATGTGCCAAGAGTTACTAAATTTGTCACCAAGGAATATTAATTAAAAATGGCCTTGTTTTGGGGTTTAAGCTTATACTATATACATGTTTCTTCTTTCTCCTTCTCAAACCTTTTAGAAGGGAAATTTGACAAAATGACCCATTTATGGGTGCTAAAAGAAGAGCTTTAAGACATGAAATTTCTGAATCTACATTATTATATGAATCTAAATTACTCATTTCTATTTGTTTTTTTTAAAACAACTTCTACCGTAGATTGTGTCAAATTTTATTTAACCTTAAAAAAAACACTTATGGGCTTCAAGCCTGCAAGCCCATCCCTGAAGACCAATAAAAACGAGAAAAACAAAAGGGACACAGGACCGTTCTGCCGATAGGAGAGAGAGAGAGTGAAGCGGACTTCGATTTCGGGTTTGGATACTGAATTCCATTGGGATTGATTTTTATCAAATTCTAGCTAGTGAATCGGAAGTGGAGTGGAGGAAGTAGAAATTTCGAGCTTGGGGAAATTGTTGGGCTGAATTCAGGTATGGAACATTGATTAGTTGATATTTTAGAGATTATTTTATTTCTTTATTGAAATGCGCTCATGTTTATTACTTTAAATTTCAGCATTATCTGTTAAATTTGGAATTAAATCATAAATCCAAGACCAAGAATTGATATACATACGATTTGTTTGTGGTCAATAACTCTGATCTCGTTTCGTTTAATTGTTTTTTCTTGCAGTTCTTTCTGTTAGGTTGTTGTTACAGTATGGTGAACGCCATTAAAGGACTGTTTATTTCCTGGTAAATATGAAGTGTTGTTTTGACATCCCACCCAAAGCTAATAAAATATTTTGTTGATTGGACAGATAATTGGTAAACCTATGGAATGGCTATAGTTCATATTTTTTTAAACTTTATGAAGCATTTTAGCTTAGGGTAGATATTTTCCGGATTTATGTTGAAACATAAAGTCTATTGAAGGACTGGCATGGTACTGTAAATTCAAAGCAATTCCATTAATGAATTGCTATGATGACATATTATTGATGGAAGAATTTGAAAGGATTTGTGGCAACTTATCTTCCAAAAAATTTATTTATTTGAGCCACTTTTTTTATTCTAAAATTAATGCCATGCTCATAAAACTGCAATTTAGTAGGTACACACTGCAAAGGAAGGTAATGCATTTTGTGCTTGTGACATTTTTTGCTTAAGGGTTACTCACCTACTTGTCCTTTTGTTGCTGAAAAGCTTCTATAATGTTTAATTTGCAGTGACATACCTATGGCACAATTCATCATCAACTTAAATGCTTCAATGCCCACGTCACAGAAATTCATAATACACATCTTAGATAACACGCATATGTTCGTGCAACCCCATGTAGCTGAAATGATTCGAAGTGCCATTGCTGAATTTAGGGATGCAAATTCCTATGAGAAGCCTGCATAAGTTCCTTTCCATTTTTCCTGTGGTAAAGTTATATGTCACTGATTGTTATGTATTCAAAGCTTTCTTTCACCTATTTGGACAGACAGTGACCATTTAAAATGGATCATGTGTTTCTAGCAAGATAATCTTCGATTGGAAATGTGATACTTTAAGTTGGAAATGAGACACATTTCTAGCAAGATAATTATACTTAAAGCTGCATAATTAATTACTGTTGCAGAAAACTCTGTATTACTCTGTGGTTGATGCATAATTAGCAGGTTTCTTTAGGTATCTGTGGACTTGCAAAGAAAGTTGTGTTTTGGTTTATTGGTTACCATGAAATGTGCTTGTTGTGTTACATTCCATATTTAAATTGATAGAGAGCATGCAACCAGGAACAAGACATTTTACTCCACAAAATGTGATATATGAAGAATACATTGCGCAATTGAAAATTGAGCAATACTATATGTATTTATAATAAGTATTAATTCGAGAACCCATGATGATATGTGATTAGACGTTACTTTATCTTTAATTCAAAATTTCTCGATTACCTGATAATACATTATCATTGGTACGAAATTGGTATTCATTATAAGTGTCCAGTATAAACTCATAAATTGCAGAATTTCCTTGTAGATGCTCTGTTCCATGCCTTGTTTGATATGGAACCTTTAAGGGGCTCTACTTTTATTATGCACACTTCCATTCATTTATTGGGGTTGTAGATGCCAATCATATAGCGTCATAGTGATGAACTAAAACATCGCCCTGAGAAGGGCCTCAAGCTGGCAAAACCACCAATTGAGGTCCCCGTGAGCAGTGTCCTTCAGTGTCAGCAAAAACTCCTATAATTTAGTTAAGGGTCCCCTAATGATTGCCCTTTGCAAATGTTTTTGAAATGGCTCCACAAAGTCAATTATTCCGTAGATGCAACACATGAAGAGTGCCAAATTTCCCATGCATTGTGGAAGAGTACCTCTTCTGTTGTTTGAAAGATCTAAATCATCTGTTATTCTTGTCTTACATGTCAAGAGAGGTATCTTCCCTGGCAATTTGTTGTCTGGTAGAGAAATTAATCTCATGTGAGGTGGTGGAACCGGTAGCGATCCTTGCAGCAAGCTGGAATGAAGGTCTAGATATTCAAGATTTTCAATGGAAGCTGCATTGAGCAAATATTAAGAAGGATTTAGCTAATATAAAGTATCTTTTCCAATTAGGAATTTCACCGTGGATTTTCTTGTCAGAAAGATTCAACAGCTCTAATTGGTCTGCAGATCTTAAGATTCAACAGTAAGCTCCATTTCAATTAAAGGCTTCCCGTGTGGAAATGGACCTGGTAGAAAATGTGAAGATTCTGTTTCGATCAAATGCTACTTAGTATATTGGGAGACTAGTTTATCTCCTCAACCTAAAACTTTATCCTCTTCTGAGAGGAAGAATGCCAACTGAGGGGACTTTAAATCAGTGTTAGCTAGTAAGGGTCTGGTTTCACACTTCAGAGTCCTGCTAGTAGAAAATGGGATTTGAGATACATAAATCTAGATAGCCAGAGTCACCAAAACTGCACATACAAATCATAAAACTCAAATATACCAAATGTCTATCAACAACACCAAATGTCTATCAACAACAATAAACATTTACTGCATGAAAGCTTTGCTTCCCAACTAATCTCTCAATTCTTATTAACAATTGCTTATTTCAGGCTTCACACTAAATCCCTCCAATCTTTCATTAAATTTAACTTCAACACCTGATTTACAACTCTATAAAAGTCTCATCCATCCTCATCTTCTGCTTCATTGTAAGGTAAAACTAGTTTATACAGAATCTCTTCTGTCAGAATTGCCAACATGGGAAGCGAAAATATCCAGCAACAAGCTTTTTCAAAGATGCCAAACCCTTGCAAGGCTACTATTCTTGCTCTCGGCAAGGCCTTCCCTCACCAGCTTGTTATGCAGGACTTCCTTGTTGATGGGTATTTCCAAAATACCAACTGCAACGATCCAGAGCTCAAGCAGAAGCTCACAAGACTCTGTATACTTACTAAATTTCATTTCTTTTATTTGTTCTTGCTTATTATAGCATGAGAACTTTTAGTTTAGACTCTTGAATTGAGCGATTTTTTGCGTGTTATCAGAATAACTGCTCGGTTTTCTCCTTATGGCATCTTGCAGGCAAGACAACAACTGTTAAGACAAGGTATGTGGTGATGTCAGAAGAGATCCTGAAGAAATATCCGGAGCTTGCTGTTGAAGGCCTCCCTACAGTAAAGCAACGGCTGGATATTTGTAATGATGCTGTAACACAGATGGCCGTTGAAGCTTCACAAACTTGCATCAAGAATTGGGGAAGATCTATATCAGATATAACCCACTTAGTCTATGTTTCTTCTAGTGAAGCTAGGCTGCCAGGCGGTGATCTTTACCTTGCTAGAGGGCTCGGACTCAGCCCTGAAATTCATCGAGTTATGCTGTACTTTATGGGCTGCTCTGGAGGCGTTGCTGGTCTCCGAGTAGCAAAAGACATCGCTGAAAACAATCCTGGTAGTAGAGTTCTGTTAGCTACTTCTGAAACTACCATTATTGGGTTCAAACCACCAAGTGCAAATAGACCGTATGACCTAGTTGGTGTTGCACTTTTTGGAGATGGTGCTGGAGCCATGATAATAGGATCAGACCCAAATTCAATCACCGAAAAGCCGCTCTTCGAGCTCCACACAGCAATTCAGAATTTCCTGCCAAATACTGAAAAAATTATAGATGGACGGCTCACAGAAGAGGGCATTACGTTTAAGCTTGCCAGAGAGCTTCCTCAGATAATTGAAGATCACATCGAGGGATTCTGCATGAAGTTGATGGACACTGTTGCATTGACCAACAAGGATTACAATAAGATGTTTTGGGCGGTTCATCCCGGGGGCCCTGCAATATTGAATAGAATGGAGAAGAAACTCGAGTTGTTGCCGGAAAAACTGAATGCCAGTAGAAGAGCTCTGATGGACTATGGCAATGCTAGTAGTAACACAATTGTGTATGTATTGGAGTATATGATCGAAGAGGGACTGAAGATGAAGAAAGTGGAGCAAGGTCGAGGAGCTTGCGAGTGGGGCTTGATATTGGCTTTCGGTCCCGGAATTACCTTTGAGGGAATTCTTGCCAGGAACCTCACTGTCTGAAAACTTATGGAGCCTAAAGTTTCATTCATACTATGAGTCCTACTTAAATTCTCGTGAAACTTAGTATCACTATATTGTATTTATCTTGAACCTAGAAGAATAAATAGAATTGCTATATGACATTCATAATACACAAATTGTATCTCTTGTTTCTGCAAAATGAGGCTATAGGCTAAGTGATATTTATAAGAATAAAATTGTATTTCCAATGCATTAACGAAAGCATACCATATGCATTCATAATAAAAGCATATTATAAGGTGTAGGCACAACAAAGTCAAGCAATAAACTTAACATTTAATAAAAAGCAGAAGATTAGTATCTGCACAAAGCTAATCTGACTATAAAAATCATGTTTAAAATATAAATATCCACCCAAATTTTTGGGATCCCTGACTTTACAAACCCACTTGTGTTCCAAATTTCCAATCATGTCTGAAAGAAAACCAAAACCCGTGGAGAACGAAAAGGAAACTTGTATGTGAGCCAGCACCACATTTCCTGAGTAAACTCTATAATTTTCAGTTACACTACTCCTGAAGGAAGTCGAAGGACAAGCTGTCCTCCAAAAACACTGTCCAAGGGAAAAAAGAATTATTATCAGCATAAAACAAAGAAAGTTAAGAAGCATTCATTTAAGTTTGAATCCATATGCACTTAACCAAATAAGATAAATGCAAGTTCTGTCACCCACCTTTTGACATAATAGTAACAGAAATCAGCCAATATGAAAGTTTGAACAATCTCTGAGATAAGAACCATTGAAGGCCATAATCCATAGCCCAGGGCAACTAGCAAGTGTCCACGACTATCCAGCACCTGTCAAAAGCAATGAAGATAAGGCCCAAGTGGCATAAACAGTCAGTAAATAATGCCACAATAAATCTCATTAATAGCAGCAGAGACATAAAGCGAACCAAATCAAGTGCTATTTCACCAACAATTTCTTTCCTCCCAGGTGCATTACATCAACTAAAAGAGATTCACAAGTGCGCCATGGTCTTATTATATACTAACAATAACTTGAGTAACACTTGGAAGCTTACTTTGTTGCTGGCATATGCAATAGGATAGTATATACTCATTTCAATGAGTTAACAGAAGCATAGAGTAGATAGTCTGTGATTACAACCATAAATAATAATACTACTACATGATATTCTCATATCTAATATATAGAAAGTTGATAGGATTATCATAAAGATGCCTATCCCAAAAATAATGCCAATTTTACTGCACCATTTGGCTAGCCAGTAAATGCGCCAAACAATCAAAAGCTTCATCATGTAAACTTATGCTACCAAAAGCACAGAGAGGTGATATAAATTGAATGATGATATTATTTTAACACATGCTCAAGTAGACACCATATCAGGGCACTCAAATCTATACTTTTTTATCAGAGAAAGAAAACTAACTTAAACCAGTTTTATGAATTCAATTCTATTGAACCAAACCTGGAGAACCCAGTGGGCACAGCTCAAAAACCTTGCAACACCCAGTGCAAATACATAATGGGCAGTGAATGGTTCAACAATCTGAAAGCACGAAAAAAAAAAGATTATATATAGGGAAAGCTGAAAAGCACAAAAGAAGGAAACCAGTATCAGGTCTAATTTCGGGAAAAACTCATAATATATGTGTTTTACATTCTAAGATAACAAACCTTTGTGTTCTGCATAACTCGCAACTGGGGTAGTACTGACACAGCTTCCAGATACACACAGAAAGCCCAGAAAATTCTGTTCACAAAATTATGAGAGGTTGTTGGATGTATAAGCAGAGCTAACACTGCACAAGGTACCACCTGCACCCAAATTCAAAAATAAGAAATAGCTATAAAGGAATAAATGAAAGCACTCTAACATAAACTAATCCATCGGATCATAAAGGAAGATAATTATGCATCTAACTGAACTTGTATACTTAAAATCCTAACAAAGAAATACATTTATTTCTCTAGGTTAACTATCTACATAGTGAAATTATTTGAAGAGGACATATCAGATGCAGCAAGAAGCTTCTAGAACGGCACATTAATCTCAAAGAAGTAACCCTATAAACTTAATAATAAGGGTATCCCACAGATCCACTTGATTTTTGTATTGAATTTTTTTTTTTAAATTTATATAACTTTAAAAAAACTCACCACATAATATATTGCAAAATTGTCCTTGTCCTCCATGTAACTAGATCTTAGTTTAAAACGGATCATATAGATGACCCAGAGGGTTGTTGCCAGTGTAGCTAAATCAAGGACCGTGTGTATATCATACTCCATAACAAAGCTACAGTACAGCCTAACAGCTAAAAAGATTGCTGTTAATTCTTGGGATTTGAGTGACAGTCCTGCATACAATTATAAAAAGTTTAGAAACTGGACCACCATATTTATAAATATATACATTATGGTTCGCAAGAGAAATATTCATCAAAAAACATCAGATGCTCTGTACACCTATTGAGGTCATCCTCATTTGGGATATAGCTTACCAAAGTAAGAGAATGTTAGTAAATATTAGTATTCAGCTTCATGAATTTGGCAGTCCTTGCCCAAAAAGTACCATTTGAGACAATAAGGCTCCATGGTTATCAAGGGATTATAAAGATTCTTGTAGAAAGCTTGTGACATTATAGCATTTCATATTTTTTTGGGCTCAGAATATTGAGACTTTAAAAATTTTTTACTCAAAATGAAACGTGTGAGCCCATATTCATCAAACTTAATCCAAGCGTTCAGAGAATTGTTAAATTAGAAATATAAAATGCTACTTATGCTAGTTTTTATTTCAAATCTTAACCTTTGAGTTAAATGGATAAACAAGTGGAAGTTTATATCCCATTCTAAATAACAACAATAGCAGGCAATCCTTCTAAAGTATAAAATCCATATCATATCTGAATTAAAACAAAAAAGATCAAGTTTTTATTTGTTTTTATTCTTTCTTTTTTCAATCTTTTGGTCCAGTTTTTAACTATTAATAAAACTAGAATAATCCATTAATACGATCAAAGAGATTACATTCCGCACATACAACACATAAAAGAAAAAAATCAAACGCATCATTAACAAAGAACGAAATAAAAAACGGAGCTTCGACCCTATTACTAAATCGGGCTCTAGAAACCCTAAAAACAGACAAACCCCAAGCTAAAATTCAGACTCAATAGTCACCAAATCATAAACTTTCTGTTCATTCACCAGAATTTATCATCAATTGGTCAACAACACATCAGCACAATTAACTAAAAAAGAAAGCCCTAAAACCATCCAGGTAACCAAATTAAATTTCTTAAGAAAACACTATTTAGAAAAGCTCAATTCAGAAACCCCAGATAATATAATTGAAAAAAACTAATTAATTCACTGAAATCAATAAACCAAATCGTAGTACGAGGAAACATCCAAAGATTCAAATTTTATACCAAAAAAAAAACCCATAAAGTTTGAAATTTTAATTCTTTCATACCAGCACAAGTTTTCTCTTTCGTGAGCTTGTATATCAACACGGAGATTCCAATGGAGTGTACGGCCTCCGCAGCTACAAAGAGATTATCGTGATCGTGCACAATGGATCGTAGCAGGACCAGCGCCGCCATCCCGGAAACCACCGCCAGAAACCCCTTCACCTTCGGCGGCTGCCGTCGGACCCATGTCGACACAGCGTGTATCGGCCTCTTCGGTGCCCTCATGACGGAAAACGAAGGAAACGAGATAGTGAAGAAGAGAGCTGAGATTCCGGGTGATTTAATATTTTATCTGATTTCGGTCGCCAACCAAACTACCCCAGTCTTTAATATGCAGCTTTTGGTTGGTATTCGGGTGGGTGGGTTTGATACCGGACCCGAGACATCGACAGATGGTGGACTTCTGTTTTGTTTTGTTTCGTTTTCCTTTAAAGCTTAATTAAGAAGTGAAATTTAAATAAAGATTAGATTAGTGTTAATCTATAACCTAAAGATTTGATCAGTGTTATCTAAATCGTATATTAATGAGTTTAAATTCAAGAAGAAATAAATATCATATGATAAAATAGGCATTTCCTAACCGTAATATAACAATGAAAATAGGGGAACGTAGAATTAACAAATTTGGACTCCACTAGGAATTAAATAAGAATACATAATTTATTGTGGCATACAGTATTTAAGTGTCCGTGGTGCTCTCCCAACATGAGATTTGACTGACATTTTCGTTGCCAATGTAGGTCCAATCACTATTTTCCACACCAACTTTGTTAAACCAACAATTTTTTCATTATTTAAGTTTAGTTTAAAATCTTTCAACTAGATTAAAATTGAAAAACTATAAAAATCATTTTCCTTATAAGAAATCAATTTTTGGATACTTGTTATTATCAAACCAAATATCAAAACTGGTGAGAGTTGTATAATGATGACAAAATATTTGACATAAAACATTATTACACTAGCAACATATCATAGTATGATACATAAGCAAAAAATTTTTGTGGTTACTTGAGAATATAAAAATCTATTTCAATATTAAAGTCTTTTGAATTAGAAGTTATCACACAATTCAACAAAGTTTTGATAAGGAATATCATTTGCCCTCAGCAAATATTAATCTTTTGAATCATTTTAAATAAACACGAGTACGAGCAAACGGTATATTTTCACCTAATCTTATCCATCAATGTTGATAAAGACTTGAGGAAAATGCCTCATGGGAAGCACTTTATGACAATGATACGAGAAAACACATAGACTTTAACATAAAACAAACAAAGAAAGTCATCTGTTTCGGTTGAATTTATTTTGAGAAAACAAGCCCAGCCTCGACCACGCTGTTTTTGTTCTCACATCAATCAAAAACAAAACTTAGTATCTGGGAATCGTTGTTGCTATGAATTGTAACCGAGGTCAATGGTTTTGTCTTTAAAAAGCATTTTCATACAAATGTTTGAAATGAGTTTCTTATTGTAAGGCAAAAACCCATTTTTAATTTGGGAAAATAAGAATTGGAGAAAAAGATTGAACATAGTAATTCAAAAATTGCGGGAAAACGGAAACATGTACAACCTACAGGAAACATGGAACTAAAGGTAGCAAGATTCATCATCAAGCCCAAGAAAAGAAAACACATCAGAAAGCCCAAGAATTTGACCTTCTCAAGAGGGGCTTCAATTGTTTGTCTTCTTCCAGTGATACCATACCCAAATGAGACGGATCTTCCAGCATCATTTTTGCTACCAAGTAGCCAGCGATCGACCACGTCTGGAACTTACGTGCCTGCTTCCCAATGAATCGTCCAACTTTCCCATCATAGTACTCAGGCCAGTTGTCTTTCAGCAACCTGTTTTCAGCGATCTCGATAGCACGTCTAGCAATTTGGGGGCGTCCAGTCTTTATGCACGCGGCAGTAAGAAGCCACAAAAGCACTGCGCCAATTTTGCCATAGGAAGCCAAAATGGATTAACAAAAAGGTGAACATCTCATTATGAAATCAAATATTATACTGAAAAATATGAACTTGAAATTATGTTATCAAAAAAGCGAGTGAAGGAATCTGACGCTGAAAATGAAAATAATGAGCAGGCAATGCTGGAAAAACAAAAATCAATGACAACTGATTTAGAGAAAGACATTTTTCGTTTTCTGCAAATGAATTTGTCAAAGAGGATATAGATAACACAAAAATATAACATACCTGGCCAAGATCCCCCATTGTGGTAACTCCATCTTGTGTTTTTCGGATCACATCCTGTCACAATTCTCCATTCATGGCTTTCTATGGCTGGATAGCAAACCTTTAGTGGCATTTCTCCAACCAATTCCTCCCAGCGTGATTCAATAAGATCCATAATTGCATTTGACTGCTCTTCGGTTGCTAATGATGAAAGAATTGCAATGCAATTGCCCAAGCCAAACCAACGAAAATCCATTCTTGCAGGACTAACATTGCCTATAAAGTAGCCACCTCTCAAAGGCATGAAATCAAAAACCCATTCAGGAAGAGAATCTGGAATTACATTAAACTTGTTGACCGCTGTGTGAGAGTACTCCTCTGTTTTATATCTATATATATCATTGAGCTGCTTCAAGTCTAGCCAAAAGTAACTCCTCATATGATAGCTTAATGCATGAAGACGTTTAACTATTCGTTCCACAAACTCCTTCCCTTCATCATCTTGCTTAAGTAGAATCAAAGCACATCTTAAGGCCATGAAGAAAAGTGCTTGTATCTCAATGGGGTAACCATAAACACCCTGAAAAAATAAGGTATAAAGCTGAAATAAGCAAGACGAAAGAATTAAAAACACAACCTATCATTGCAATAGCCAACTTCAGTGAGTGCAATCTCCAAATAATGCATGACAAAGGTAATTGCATATCTTATGAACAACGTAAAAATGGACTGCTACTACCGAGATTCTAAAACACAAGCATTCCATCAATGTAAACTACAGGAAAGTGTTACATAATAAATTTCAAATCCTCTCAGGATGAATTGGTATATGTGAATTTGTTTGAAGAGTGCTACACAGTCAAAAGAAGAAAAAAACCACATTTTACCTATAGCTAATAAATGGTAAATAACAACTGACACCATGCAACAGATCCTACACTTTGAGAACTCACCATTCTCCGATCAATCATGCAACATCCATCAGCACATAGAAGAGTGGGGAATGTGTCAAAACCCTCCGAAAGGCATAAACTCAGAATAAGGCGCATACCCTTCTGGCATTCAGGCATCTCAGCTAACGAACTGTCTCCTGTGGACTTCGTGTATGCACGAAGTAATATGATCCACCAGAAACCCGAATCAACCGGAGCTACCCTTCCTATTGCACTCTCACCAAAATCCGCTATTAAAGTTTCATTGTTTCGGACCGGATCATGAAGCACTTTGAAACTAGCGGGCATTACTCCTTCCCCAAGCTGAAATCTATCAATCTTCTTCTCCCATGATTGCAGGCGAAGAGTCTTCAAAATAAAATTCTTCACGATCTCGGGTTCCCCATTCATCAGAAAAGCTAATGCACTCGGGACAAAGTCTCTAACAAACACCTGTACACAAACCAATAGTTAAAATTCATATCATCCTACTAATCAACCATACAGTTTGCCGAAGTCCGATAATAAATCCGCACACAACTTAAATGTCAACTCAATAGTCAATATAAGAATATAGGTGCATTCTCCGGAGATAAACTCGAAATTCTAGCCTTCTCCTTTCACAGTTCATCTTTTGTATTATTTAAGGGCAGGTTCGTCCATAAATGTCATACGAGCTTCTCATCCACATAGGAAACATCAAATTGGTTCATATATTTCATAAAAACATCAGATTCACTTATAAAATGGATGCAGAATCTAATAGACAAACAAAAATATACATTCATTAGCTTAGCATGTATAATTAACTACTTAAAGAGCATAAAAAAAAATGTTAATGTTAATTTACCTGATCATAGTTAAGTTCTTCTTCAGAATTATCCAATGCGGCAATGGTCCCCACAGGTTTACCACGAAAATAAACCAACGAACGCCTCAAAGCATCCCAGGCTTCTCCAACCATCGGGTGAGGTTCGAACCCGAACTGCGATCTCGGCGTGTTGAATCCCGACCGTCTCCCGGGCGAAAACGCACCATCTAGATTATCGGAAACCGTCCGAACTATAATATCCTCATTTTTCGGGAACAAACGCGGGGAGAATCCTATGGATAATTCATTAAGCGACCTCTCATCGAACGATTTCTGTCTCTCTCTGTCCATATTCAATGTCCTCGGCCTCTCTAACACCTTGGAGAAATCGCATTCCTCAATCTCACCTGCCGTACAGAGACCATTCATTTCTTTCTTTATTTATTTTTTAAAATTCATATTCTCTCCATCCTATTATAACCTGCAATTTCAAATTCCGGCCATTACTAGTGTATTTTCTCGTTAAACAAACAAACAGAGAAGAAAAGAGACCAACATGCATGCAAACAAAGCAACGTTTTATTACTATTCAATAAATTCAAAAACAATTGGTTCATATTTCACAATTAAGAACAAATTTCAGAATAACTAACCGCAAGAATCGCTTCTGCTAGTTTCTGGGACTCGGCAAATGAATGCAGCGAGCGAAGTTGCTCAGTAGTTTATAGCCTGTAAAAATGTCATAGTAATTAATTTAATTAATTAATTAATAATAAAGTTTGAGATGTCACGTGGGGCCCGTGACTGACTTGACAAGCTGGTAAAAACCTGTGCATGAAGGGGATTGGTCGAGGGTGATCGGCAGAGAGATAAATAAATAGCTGGCACTGACTCGGATGAGTCAGCTAGGCTGTGTAAAAAGTGTGGAGTGTGTTTGAGACGGTGCGTTTTGCCTCGTGTTGGGGTTAGGTTTGGGAGGATATTTTTAGTGGGGTTTTCTCTTTTTTTTTTTTTTAATTATTTAAATATAAAATGAGATGAATCAGTTGATGAAAGTATGGTACGGACGATCGGACGATAGGGGAGGTGGATGTGGGCCAACGTGGGTGGCTGATAACGGGAGCGATACTGACAGTGCGTCGAGACCTGGGCCAAAAATCAACAAAATCATTGCACGGTTAGAATTGTCTGGCTTTGACACGTGGGTTGCCAGAAAAGTCCGCAGAGGCTTGTCAGGAGAATCCGAATGAAGATCGAGTCAGTTTTACTATGTTACCCTTAATGTTTTAAGAAATTATAATGAGAATGGAACTCTTCAGATTTCTTGCACAAACTACCCTTCAAATTTCTAAATTACTTAAAATTACCTTCACCTCACGGTGATGTTGGCCACTTCTATTTTTTAAAGAATAAATAAAAATAACTTTTTGATATTCCAAACGATTCAAGCATAAATAGTTTAGTCTTTAAAAAATAGAGTTAAATTCAAATAAAATATATTCGAATTTATTTTTGAATTCAATTTAAATTAATTCGAAACAAATTATTTAAATCGGAATATAAATACAAATCCGAATCCGAATTATGATTTTGAAAATTTGTAAATATGAATCCGAATATAAACTTTACAAACCATATACGAACACAAATCCAAACTTAAAGTAAAATTTTTTTAATTATAATTTTTAATAAAATACAGATACGAATCAAACGTGAATATGAATACGAATACAAATTGATAAGAACTTAACTCTTAAATCTAAGTACGAATTTAAACTTCATTATAAAAATATTCGACAAACACGAATCTAAATTTAACCGAATCACAACAAATGAACCCAATTACGAACATTTATATCTTTGTATTCGGTTTAGCTTAAATCGAATCCTACTAAAAAATAATGAAAACTCTCAAATTATTCTTTGAATTTTTGTGAAAACATTACTTATTCACCATCACCATAATCTCATCACTATCAGCCCCTATAATGTTCCCTTTGGTCAAGACATGAGTTGTAGTTGACGGCATTTTCAATCAACTAACTTGTTAATAATCACTGACTTAATTAACTTAAAGTCGTAGAATTGGATTCAAATCAAACCAAATATGAACATATATATGTTTGTAATCGAGTTTGTTAATTATGATTACGTTAGCATTCGGATTTGTGTTTGCCAAATGTTTTTACAGTGAAGTTCATGTTCGCGTTCATATAGTTTAGTTTACATTCGGTTTGTATTTGTATTTATATATGTATTCGATTTATATAATTTATATTTATATTTTTAAAAATTATAATTAATAAAAATAATTAAAAAATTTGTAATTTAAGTTCTGATTCGTATTCGTATTTGGTTTGTACAGTTTTATGTTTGAATTCATTTTTATTGATGTTTAAAATTATAGTTTAGATTTATATTTATATTTGGATTTAAATTATTCGTTTCATGCTTATTCAAATCAAATTTAAAATAAATTTAAATATATTTAATTTGAATCTAACTCTAAAAAATTATAAACGATGAGATGATAGCCTAAACAAAGAAGAAGGAGTTGAAATAAATGGAACGGATGACTAGAAGAAAGAGGAAGAAGAGATTGAAATAAAACGCAATAGGGGAACGGAGGAAGAAGGTGAATCAATGGTGGCTTGAAACCGGAAAGAGAGGAAAAAATAGGGTGAGGATGAAAGTGAAGAAAAGTAAATGAGTTTTTACGAAATTACTATATTTAATTTTTTAATTTTATGTTAATTTAGAATTATATATTAATTTTTTATTAACAAATTTTAAACAAAAATATTATTTATACTATAAATTTTTTTTACCCCAAATAGAAAAATGTAAAATTTCCTTTTTTAAATGGCATTCAAATACTAAAGGGCCTGTGTTGAACTTGGTGTCAACCTCTGTTTGGCAAGTGCAACTTGCAACATTGCACGTATCAAATGAATTTTTGTGACTATTACACTTAATAATATTCGAAGGACAATATATTTATTATAACTTATTTAGAAAAACAAATATATATATATTTTTATTAGAAATATAAATTTATTTGTTATGATTTATTAAAAATATTAACGTATATATAATTTTTAAAAAAATTATAATTAAAAATGTTAACTCGAGTTTGTGAACTAAGCTTAAGTTCGACTTATGTTGTTCAAATTTAAAAATTTTCAAAGTAATAGTTCGAGTTCGGATTTAAATTCGAGTTATGATAATTCATTTCGAGTTTATACAAATTAAACTCAAAAATAAGCTTGAACATATTCCACTCAAAAATTTTTTTGTTTGTTAAATATGTATGATACCTTATTGTGAATTGACAACTCACATCATAATAATGACAACCTTCAACGTGTAGTCCTTAACTCGCAACTGACTTTCAATAATACCACCCTAATGGCAAAGACTAGGGATATTGATACATTGAAATGATTAGTCATATCAAAAAACCATAATCTCTCACACGACTACCACCCATTTTCACCAATCTAAGCAGTGGCTACGTGCTTGAACCAAGAGATCTAGAATCATTCTTAGAGTATATACTGTTTCGAACCTATTACGCTAAGAGAGATCACAACAAAAACATTTAGCCCTATAGTCCAATCTAGAACATGACATATAATGGATATGCATTTGTTCCCCAAATTAAAAATGGGTATCAAGTAAATGTCTCTCTCATTGTCTTGAGATACTATCTATTTAATGCCTTTGTGTGTTAATGCTATGAAACACCCATTTCAAAAGTATCGTTCTTCGGAGGTAAAGCGACACTAAATTGCCTAAAAAAGCATGCACAACTTAGAAAATTCATTCATCAAACAATCATAAGAATAATAAATTACCCTTATTAATTAAGTAGTGTAAAAGCATCTAAAAAATATCCATATGAACTCTAAATCACATCCATGAACAATTATCCTATGTGTGTAGCAAATGTAAAACAAATCATCCAAATAGTCAATATAAGAAATAATTGAACATATAAAACAAAACTCGTAAAACAACTATCACGCCCTCGTACCATCTCAAACTCGTTGACCTCCTCTTGCATTGAAACTATTTTGATCACTTGTACTTGCACACATGAATGATAGAGAGTGAATGATAAGACATTTAATAAGTAATAGACTTTACTTAAAATTTTTATTTAATCCCAACTTTACCTTTAACTTTATCCATCTTAATTGAGTCATCATGAATGCACCTCTAAACTTTATCTAGAATTATATGGATTCTCTTTTACTTATAACTTAATTTGGGAAGCTTTAAGGTCTCATCTCACTATCTCAAAAAACTCTGTGGTCTCACTTTTTCTTCTTGGGAAGCATTATAGTCTCATATGGTTATCTAAAATGCACAATGGATTATGTACTAGGATGACCTTATATAACTTAAACATTTGAGTGGAGATACAAAGTTAAATTGAAATTGAAATTATCTATGTCAATCGAATTAGGGCAAGCTAGTCAGGTATTTGACACTTTTGTCATGTGAGCTAGCACAATCCTATTTCCTTACAATATTGAACAACTAACTTATAACTATTATAAGCCAATGTACTTTACTTTAGATATAATATCCTACTGTGGACTATTCTTACTATAAGTAGTGTAAAAAGAAAAATCTCATAAGTGTCCCCTCGAAACGACCTTTATAAAACAAACTTACTCCTGACAAAACTTGGTTTCAGATGCACTAGAAGGTATACTCATGGGTAATCATGCATGTAATGGAGCCACATACTTAGGCTTGTTCAAACTTTACCTTAACTTTCATTTCATGCCTTCTGGGTTGTCTCTCCTATTAGGCATGTTTCGATACTACTATATACTCTAAAGGTTTGTACTTCGATGTACCCTAATTTATGGCCTATTTGAAATCAGTTTTAAGTTGTTCATGTTGCTATGTCGATTGTTCTAGCATTTCTCTCTAGAAGGTAATACTTTCAGAAGAGAGTATTATATGATGTTTATGATTTCAAATTATGTATTGAGACATTATTGGATGTTTTGATTTTATTTATGATTGTGTTGGATATTGTTTACACATTCGCCAATATTTATTGGTATTTATGACATCATGAGTCATTTTCGCATTTTGATAAATACAAAGGGTTTGAATGTGTTTGCTTTTAATTGAATTTCCTAACTAGCATATATTGATCAAGGGAAAATAGTACTTCTTTTCGATAGATAATACTTCTGTAAAAGGGTATTACAGATAATATATAGATGAATATAATATTAAAAAAATAAGTAGTAATTCTTTATTCATAGATAATACAATATTTTATTTTTAGAGGTCCAAATTGGAAACCAAACTAGATTAATCCATAATTTTTAATTCAATTTGATTTGATTTAAAATTTTGCCCAAATTTTTTTCACTTTGGTTTTAAATTTTTTCTAAATCGAACCCAATAGGAATTTAGAGTTAATATTTGTTTAAAGATTTGAATATAATAAATTTTATTCTTTGATTTTAAATTTTAAAATTTGAAGAGTGGAAATTAAAGTTTAGAAAACTCGTAAGACTTTTGATGGGACATGTCATGTTCATATAAAATCTAAATAAAAGAATTTGATTGTATATAATATGAATTAAAATAAAATAAATTTTATTATGATACGGTGGTTGCAATATAAATTTTGACCTTTTAGAACCTTAGACAAACCAAACCTTAAGGTTCAATGATTCATTAATTTGATGGAGTAAATTTTCATGGATCACCAAGACGGACAGTCAAAATAAAATTCAAATTAATGGAGGACGAGGACTCCCAGTTCACCTGTGGAGGGCCATCTATTTATTTAATTTTAAAATTTTTCCAATTGAAAAAAATCAAATTAAAAAAAAAAAAATTGTAAATGTGAACTTTGGAAAAAATTATGGGGACATAGCCGTTCTTTGTTAAACCCTACTCTCTCCGTTAAACCCTCGCACCGTCGCACAAAGGTGATCGGCCAAACTCCGAAATTTAGAGCATTCAGATATGGCCGATTTAGCGGGAAAATCAGCGAAAAAGAAGAAGAGAAAGCTTGCTTCACAACAAGAGGAAATAAGGCCAACTAAAGCCCACCGTATCAATTTGCCAGAGAACGAACCGGCAGAAGTTGAACTTGAAGTTGAGCAGGACCAGAAGCTCGAAGAAGGCCGCCCCTGGAAGAATTTAAAGCTGATTCTTTCAATACAGAACAAAGATGTTGATCTTCAGAAGTCGGTTTTTTTTTTTTTTTTCTTTCCTTTGTTTTGTCTCTCTGTAGTTAGTTTGGTTATGTCTTTTTAATTTTTTTTTATCTGGAGCATTGGATATTTTAATTTGACTGCTGATTGGATTTTGATGCAGGAAGGTGGAAATGGTATTCAGTTTCATTAATTCGAGAGTAAAAGGAGGAGAAACTGAAGAGAGTGAGAAGTATGAAACGGTGAAAACATCAAGACTAGTTGTTTTTCTGAGTGACTGGGTTCAGTCATTGTTGATTTCTACAGAAAAGAAAGTTAAAGTTGATGGAGGGAGAAATCAATCGGGGGCCGTAGAGGCATGTTTGGACTTCAGATGCTGGATGATTTTCAAGTTTTGTTTGGAGGAGTCTTTGAATCGGCACGTTTCTTTGAACATCTCACGGAATCTTTTGAGGGCTATTGGTTGCATTGCGAGGAATGCATTGTCTTTGCTGAATGAGAATTCTTCAGGTTCAATAGAGTCGTTTTCTGTTGGTGAGGGGTATGAGTTGTACAGTGTCGTGCTTGATTGTCTTTCTTTGGTATTCTCATCGGAAGGTGGTTTGTTGAATGAAAATCTAGACTTGTGGATATCCACAGTTGATCCAATTCTTCAACTTGTTCTCAAAAATCACTCTCAGTCGAGTGATGGTGGCTGTGTAGATGCTTTTTTCCTGCAACTCTCTTGCTTGGTGCTTGAGCCATTTGCCAAGTTTTTAAGGACGCACCCTACTCGGAAAAACGGGTTTCGTGATTTTGTGGATAAACTTCTTGAGCCACTTTTGCAATTGCTGGGTATCTTACATTCCAATCAGACAAGAAATCTTCTTGCCTTGGTTGAAGAAGTTCTGTCTATTGGGTTGTTCCATCCAACCCATGTTGATGGATTTCTTGGCTTACGTGGTACAGAAAATTATCTTGTATTCACTGAGGGAAAATCAACAGTTTTAAAAACAGTTGTTAAGAGTTACCATAGACATTTATTTGATAAACTGGAGGCCATTATGACTGCAAAGCTGGTATCAGTGGTGAGTGGCATAGGCCAATTGTTTCACCTGTTTGTTGATCGAGTAAGCAAACAAAAAGGAGTTTCAGTTTCATCTGGAAATGCCAAGAGTGCAGGGAAAAATGGAGCTTCAATGCAGTTGGAAAAGAATGTATCGGGTCATGTATCTGTAGATTCATTTGGGAGTAGTAGTGCACTTCCAGACAAGAGTTATTCTGCAAGTAGCATGAATGCAGAAACTAGAAAGTCACTTTTTGAATTTTTTATACAGATTATGGAGCCTCTGCTGTTTAAGTTGAATGGATATGTTCAAGCTAAACTGGTACAGGGGCCTGCGTTGTTGGATGCTCATTGCATACTCAAATTTATTAATAGTTTACTTTCCAGCTTTGTGCATGAGAAAGTATATCTAAAAACAGAGGATATTTCCAAGGGAGCTTGCTTCAATTTCTTGACGAAGGTTCATGATTCAGTGATGTCATTTGCCGCCAGTTTGCCCCTCTTGTCTAATTGTGACCTAGCTCATGAGACGGAGATGTTTAGTTTTTTGGCTAGGGAGCTCCTTGTTGCTGTGGGTTACCTTTTAGATATTGAATATCAGGTTATTGGGAATGATTTAGAAAGCTTGTGGCTCATGATGCTTTCTTGCTTAGCCATTGGCCTTTCTTCTGTGGATGCTCCAGATCATTGCTTGTTAACCACCCAAATACTAAACCTTGGATGTCAGTTAGTTAATCTCTATAGTGAACTTCGCCAGGTTAGTAGAAAATTCCTAATCATAAATTTATGGTTTTAGCTTTGAGTCTTCTGTAAGGGTGGAAATGCTTGGTCTCACATGATTAAATTAATAACTGTTTTAGCTTTTAGCCTGATGTAGGGGTGGAAATGGTTTCTGTCTCATTGTTGAATTAATTACAGATGGTAAATTTTAAACTCTTAATACTTGTTTTGCGACCAATTCCCCTGACATTTCCCAGTAGCATAGTTTTTGTTATGCAGAGCTTGGGTGCTGGGGGGAGGGAGAAGGAGAAAGGGGGGGGGGGGGTTGTTGTGGGGAGGGTGGATGGCAGGTCAATTGGGCCTTATTTTTTTGTGAAGTGTGTTAATTTTCTTTTCTTATGCTGTCAATCTTTATCATTTCCCCCCTTGACTTCTTGGTTTTTGGTTGATGAATATATGGTCAGACTGATTCTTTTATTTGTGTGCACCGATCTTATACATTCGAACTATTGTAGGTGAATAATGTTGTTTTTGCACTGTGCAAAGCAGTGAGGTTTTTAATATCATGCGACAACAATGGTGAGACCAGTTTTACTAGGTTTCTGTCTGGCAAGAATTCTTTACCTTGTCAAGCATATGCAAAATCAGTGGAGATGCTATTATGCTCACAAGAATTTAAATTCTCCATTCATAATGCTATTAGATCCATACCAGAAGGGCAAGGAAGTGGATGTGTTCGACAGTTAACTGCAGATATATCAGAATCCTTGAAATGGATGAAAGAAAGTTGTGCAGTGGCTGATGGAATAAAATTCAACAACTTGAAAGCAAGAGATTGTGGCATTCCGGGTTTTGATCTGCAAGCAGAACTTTTGGGAAGAGATTTGTCTGAAATTTATGTGCTAGTGCTAGATTCACTTAATGTCACAACAGGAAACAGTAATCTTGTTGGGCTTTCTATAAAGGACCTGATGACTGTAATTTGTCCTTTCATCAGTGGACTGATACAGCTGCAGGTAGAAAGTGTCGATGAGTTCCTTTTTTCTGTAACAGGAAGAACCTTCAAGAATGGGATGCCTGAAAAAAATAATGATATTCTGAGGGGTAGATTATCAACCAAGTGGATCTTTGTTTTCTTCTTTCGGTTGTACGTGTCCTGCCAAAGCCTATTCAGGCAAGCAATTAGCCTTATGCCCCCTGATTCATCTAGAAAGATGTCAGCTGCGATGGGAGATTCCTTTGTAGTATACTCTGGGAGCGATTGGATGGAGAAGACTGATTGGACCAATGAGGGCTATTTTTCTGGGGTTGTTCAACCTTCAAATTCTCTTATTAATGTTATAAAATTTTTTTCAGACGTTTATATCAAGGATGATGTTGCAGAATGCAGCCCTCTGATTTATGTATTGGTTACTATGGCAATTCAGAGGCTTGTTGATTTGAACAGGCAAATAAAGTCTCTTGAATATTTACTGCAGAATAATGAAAATGCTGTCCAATTTAACTTGCTTGGTAAGTCTGACTTGTCTCAGTATCGTAAGAAGTGCAAAAAGTGGAGAAAGCAGATCTCAGTTTTGAATGAAGAGGCAGCAGATCTAACTGAATTTATAATGGGATATGTCTCTTTGGTGGAAAATATGCATCCTGTAATTTCCAGCTCTGATGATGCCTCTTGTGAGGTTAAATGTGTCCAAGAGCTGCATGCAAGTGATGAATGGAATATAGGTGTTTGTGCTGTGGATGAAAAATCATTGCCAACCGCAATTTGGTGGATTGTTAGCCAAAATATTGATATTTGGTGCACTCATGCTGCATCTAAGAAGTTAAAGTTGTTCCTTTCAGTTTTAATTCATACTTCCTGTTCTTGTGTAACAAGCAACTTTTCCTGTGCTGGCAAGCACAGCATTAGTGAGGCTGGCCATTTAAAAGGAGTGACTGTGCATCAAATCTCACATGAACTTCTGAGAGACTCCTTTCTGTATGAACATAAGGTAAGACTTTTAGAAATTAACGTTTCTCTTTCTTGCATGGAACATATCTGCTTCTCACATATAGGCATGCAAGCTTCTATACTGTTTGTATAAAGCCTGTGCTTGTTTTTATATCTTTTCTGTTTTGTTTTAATTTTATATATTTTCTATGATATTTTCATGGAGTTTTTTTGTTGTATCTAATTTTGTACATACTGCTAGTTTGTTCGCAGGCATTTGGCATCAAGATTTTGTCATTCATTGGAGGAATCAGCATTGTCATTATTCAGTGATTTTTCAATTAGAGATGTTGATTTCCATACATCACCTAATTGGATAACAGTTTTAGGTGAACTTGAAAACTCATTACTGGTTGTTTCTAGCACCAAAAATCTTTCAAGTGATTCAATTTCAGTGGCCAAATCAGTTTCTTATTCACTTGATAAGCTACATACAACAGTTTGCAAGGAAAAGAAGGCTGTTGAAATTTCCAGAATGAAATTTACAGTTTGTCAGAGTTTGCTTGATCTTTTATGTTGGATGCCTAAAACATATTTGAACTCAAAATCATTCTCACTTTATATGACTTGTTTACTCAATCTTGAAAGGTGAACTCTCTAAGTCTCATAGTCACAGTTTATCTTTTGCTTTGTTTTCTATATCTGCATCAGAAATACAGAAATATTATTAACATAAATCTTTATGTTTTCAGGATTGTGGTTGGCTGTTTGTTAAAATGTCAGAATGCATTGTTCTCCTGTGGCTGTTACAACTTTTTCAGATTGCTTGTGTCCTGTCGTAGGACCTTGAAATATATAATTATGGCATCTTGTGAAGAAAAGACAGAAGGTAGTCAATCATCACCAATTTCAATACTCTCTGAGGGTTCGAATTTTGTTTTGTGGCTTTTCAAGTCAGTATTTCTGGTAACTGGACTTCAAGAAGCACTTTCTGATGATTGCTCTAGTGAAATCAGAGATATGATCTTTTCATTGATAGACCACACATCTTACATATTTTTGACATTAGGCAAACACCATTTAAATAGTACAATTGCTTCATTTGTATTATTTGATAAACCTTCCAAAGGGAAACCCAGCTCTGAAGTTTCCTATGAACAGAATAATTTCAAGGAGAGTGGTCCTTGTGTTGATTCATTCAAAGAATTTGAAGCTTGGAAAAGTATGTTCCTTGTTATGGAGGGTTTGGAGGAACAGGCACAAAGCTTACTTGTGTCTTTGAAGGATGCACTTTGTGATAGAAAAGTAGGATTTTGTGATAAAGTTGTTAATTTGAATAAATTATCTTCCCTAGTTTCTTGCTTTAGTGGGATTCTCTGGGGCTTAGCATCTGCTGCAAATCACAGTGATGAAAAAAATGCTGATGAAGTTAAATTGTTAAGGTGGAAGTGTAAACCTATCTCTAAACTAAACCATTATATTGATGTATTTGCTGATGTTACCTGTTCATTTTTTAACATTTTGGTTGTTGAGGAGGATCAAACTTTTCAGAAGTTGGACTACTGCAAGGATCCACCAGGATCTGGCGAGTTTTTACCTGACAGATGCAATGCAATAACTGAGAATTTGGGAACTTTGAGGACATGTGCAGAATCAATTGGTATTGATGAGGACTCAAGGATGAGCGTTCATAATAATAGGTCAAAGTTGCAAGATGTAAACTCTCCTGCCACATTTTTTGCTAAGAATGATTTACTTGAGGTGCAATGTTTTAACAGGCAATTGTTGGGTAGTTTGCTCAAAGGTAATCATCCCAAGGTAGCATTTTCTCTGAGACAGCTATTAATTGCTTCTTCTGCTATTTTGAGACTAAACCTGCAGAGGAGTAGCACTCCCTTCTTTTCAGGCTTGGTCCCTACTCTTGTTGGCATATCAGAATTCTTGCTGTCGCAGTTGGCAGACGTGATTGAGGTGCCGCAACCATTTACTTTTGTTTGGCTAGATGGTGTTCTGCGTTATCTAGAAGAATTAGGGAACCACTTCCCTTTAACTAATCCAACATTGACTCGAAATGTGTATACCAAGCTGATAGAGTTACACTTAAGAGCAATAGGAAAATGCATATCTTTGCAGGGAAAAAAAGCTACTTTAGCATCTCATGAGACTGAGTCAAGTACTAAAATACTTGATTGCAGTATGGACTTATCTGAAGCATTTCTTTCTCATGGTCCATATTTCTTGGATGAGTTTAAAGATAGGTTGAGGATGTCTTTCATAGTGTTCATAAAGAAACCATCAGATTTGCACCTATTATCTGCAGTACAGGCTATAGAGAGATCACTAGTGGGAGTGCAAGAAGGCTGCTCAGTAACCTACAATATAAGTACTGGAAGTGGAGATGGTGCCAAGGTGTCCTCAATTGTTGCAGCTGGCATTTACTGCTTGGATCTAGTTTTAGAATATGTTTCAGGTAGTATTATATCAGCTCATTTATCAAGACCACCTTATGGTATTACTTTAAAGCATCTTTGGTTGATCTTCTATGTTTCTTGGAATATCCAGTATGAGGGCATATTCTACTTTTAAGTGAATTTCACAAATGAATACCACATCTTATTGTCCCTCGGGGATAAATTTGTAGGTCCACTTTTTAAATTTCAACTCTTTGAGCACACAACTTAATGGATTCATTTTAAATAGGTTTTGTTAGTTTCCATAACTACTCCTTTTAACTTTATTTAATTTCTTTGCCCTCAAAAAATAGATATGTAGAAAATTTTGGTATAGAATCGTTATAACATATGTACTTTGACTCTTCAAAAAATGGACAACATTATGTAGTATCTGAAGAAATTATGTGCTTCACATGGTATGGGAAATTATAGAGTGATGTTCATTTTAGTGTTACATCTCATAAAATACTTGGTCATTTCTAGTTATGTAAATGTGAAGTGTTCAAAATTGTGAAGAAGGCTTGACTAGCAGACGTGAAAGTTCAAAATATCTGTACTCATTGCTGCACGTCAAAGATGATTCCGTTGAAATTTTTACATTTATGTATCATTTATAAGAGTTTTTGTTTAGATAATTTGGACATTTTGGCTTAACAATTTATTTTCTGTATAGGACGTAAACGGATAGGTGTAATTAGAAGGCATATCCAGAACTTTATTGCTGCTCTGTTCAATGTAGTTGTTCACTTGCAGAGTCCATTAATTTTCTATGGAAAGCCAATAAGAAATGATGGTAACAATGAACCAGATCCAGGATCAGTGATTCTTATGTGCATTGAAGTGCTGACAAGAATCTCTGGAAAACATGCTTTGTTCCAAATGGATTCCTGGCATGTAGCCCAGTCTATACGCATCCCTGCAGCACTTTTTGAGGATATTCATCAGCCTAGGCTGCTACGTGCCCCAGTTCCATCTACTTCTGCAATGTCTTCAAATAACCAAAAGAGTAAGAATGTTGCTAGCATGAATTCCTGGGCTGTGGATCGGCAATTCTCAATAAATCTGTTTGCTGCATGTTGCAAGCTGTTGTATACAATCCTGAAGCATCACAAAAGGTAGCTTTTTCCTCCTTAGCTCATGGAACTGGTAATTGTGTTTCAGAACATCAGCAGTTAAATTCTAATAAGCAGTTTTGGTCAGTCCAAATACAATATGCATTAAACTCCTTCCCAATATAATATTATTTGTTGTCAGCTAATAGGAATATTAGAATGCTGGTATAGTGAATGCTCTGATTCTTGGATACGTACATATTCTCTGGTTCTATTGCCATATCGGGCATTTTCTCTGTAAAAGTAGGCATTACATGCTATTTAAACTGATTAACATGTAATTTCCAGTGAATGTGAGCAGTGCATTGCTCTGCTTGAAGAATCAGTCCGTGTTCTTCTTCATTGTTTGGAGACAGTGGATACTGATTTAGAGGTTAGAAAAGGTTATTTCTCCTGGGAAGAACAGGAGGGCATAAAGTGCGCTTGTTTTCTCCGAAGGATTTATGAAGAGGTGGGTGATGTTCTGAACAATATATACGGACTCAAATTTTTATGTAAAATCAGCAATGTTGAATCAATATAGGATTATGCATATTAATCCATTTTTCTTTCCTCCTCTAAATTGTTCTTTATTTGTCTACAGCTAAGACAACAAAAAGATGTTTTCGGCCGGCACTGTTTCAAGTTTTTATCAAATTACATATCAGTTTATTCGGGATGTGGTCCCGTCAAGACTGGCATCAGAAGGTATCGTCTAGCATCTTGCTGTCACCTTGCTTATCATTGAGTGCATTGCAAGATGTAATCTTGTTCTCTTCTGTTCAATGAAATGCTTGATGCGTGCAATAATAAAATTGTTTTCTTTCTAAAACAACTTGCAGGGAAATAGATGAAGCTCTGAAACCAGGTGTATATGCTTTAATAGATGCTTGTTCTGCAGATGATCTTCAATATCTTCATACTGTTTTTGGAGGTAATAATCTTTGGAATGATTAGGATCATATTAAAAGTTTTTGACATCTTGCTTCAATCTAACCTTTCTTCTGTTCTAAATGTTTTTGTAGAGGGTCCTTGCAGAAACACTCTAGCATCTCTGCAGCAGGATTACAAACTGAATTTCCAATACCAAGGAAAGGTCTGATCTCCATTTTTTTCAGCTTGGATAAATTCACGAATATTGATTTCGACCATCGATGCTTCTAACATCTTTTAAATTAGCATCATGAGATTGTACCAGTTATGCGGAGCACAATCTGGTCTATGACGCCACAATGGCTTGCTTTGTTCCTCGGATTGTAACCAGGTGCTGCAATTTTTCATTCAGCTCTGGGCGGGGGTGACTTGTTTAACCACCTACATATTTGTTAGTCATAGGTACATGTCCTAAGGTGTAGGACCAAAGTTAGCAACCAGTTTGCCTGTTAAACCCCTTGAATGTATCATTTGCCCCCATGGATGGATCGAAAGCAAACTTGCAATGAAAACGTCTCTGTGTGCTTACAGGTACGGTTGCCAAGCTTTACCTCATCCCATGGATTTTTGGGCAAAATCTGTTTAATTTCAATTTAGGATACATGTGAAATTTAGCCATTTTATTTTGCATTGAGGTTTTGCCACCAACTCTGGAAACAACTCATAAAATTGGCAAGACCAAGAGAGGAGAGAAACATGGGAGATCAGCAAGTCCTGGGTTCTCTCAAATCGTTTAAATCTTGTCCAGTCTCATATCACCAAATAGAATTCAGGAACAATTATATTATTTTATATTATACAGGCCGAATAACTATTTTTCACCCCTTCTTTGTTAAACTGATTTTTCTTCCATTAAGTTTGAAATTTTTATTTTTATTTTTGAAATTATTAATTTATCTCTATTATTTTATTTTGAAGAAAAAATCATATAATTATAAATTAACAAAAAATTAAAAACAAACTCTTCAAATATTCAAATTATATAAGAGCCTATTTTTTTTTTTTTTTCATCTTCATCTCTTTCTTTCTCTTTTCTTAGTTTCAAAGTGAGAATGATAAATAGAAATTGTATCAGTTGAAGTATAGACAGAGTTGTCAATGATGGATGTTACATGGTTGGTGGCAAACTGCATTGTTAAAAAATTTTGGGGGGCATAAACATTTTTGAAAACATTATTAGTGTTTCTCGTAATAATTGAAAAAATAATGTTACACCCTAAAAATACAAAAAGAGGGCCACAAAGTCATACTATAAACTGTTAGGTTCATAAAGTGTTTTTAAAGTATGTCGAATGAGTATGCTAATTTTTTGTGGGACATATATGATTTTCAAAAATTTTAACGATTGCTTTATAAATTTTTAATTTTTTTTAAGAATTCAATAACCATGTTTATGAATATTGAATTTAATTATAAAAAAGATATTTTTTAAAAAAAATTTGTTAATTAATTGATGGTAACTCTATCCGTTCAGCTTATAAATTTCTTTTTTTTTTTTTTTTCCAATTTCATTTTACGTAAGGAAATGTTATTTATGCCCTTTAGAATTAAAAAAAGTGTTCTTAGAACAACATCGGGTGCTACCCGTTTCAATTGCTTGTTTTGTGAGTAGGAATAAAGAGAGCTTTCTCCTATTACCCCATGTGATATTGTTTTTTTTTGGTAAATAACTTCATGTGATGTTGTTGATGAGGGGAGACTTCAATTGTTTTGAAATTGTTGCAGTATTGCTCCTTTCAAATCCACCAAGTTGGCTCTGGCTTTCATAATTGGACATTGAAGATGAGCCACATACTATCTTGTGATTCAATCAATTACAGATCAGGTTAGACTCAAATTGAATTGAATTTAAACTAAGTTTAATTTAAGTTTAATTTGATTTTATAGCAGTTGAGTTCGAATTTGACTTCTTTCAATTTGAGTTTGACTTATTTTAGATGAATTGAATTCGAATTTAGTTTGATTTAATTCGTTTAAGTGTTTAAAATACTTAAAACGATATAGTTTTAATGTATATTGATTAAAACGATATTTTTTAATTAATTTAAATGATTTTTATCAATACATGAATTTTACAAATCAAGTTTGTGAAAAACTTTAGCTAAATTCGATTTAAAATTATAAAATTTGAATTTAAATTTAATCTTAAATTAATTCAATTTAAATTTAATATTAATAGCAGATAAGGATTGTATTAAATTAGAAATTTATTCTATAGCCTTAACAGGTCATTCTAAGCCACAAAAGTACCGTGAAAAGAAATTAAAAAAAATTAAATTTATTAAATATTAAATTAAAAAATATTTATAATACAAAAAATAAAAAAATAGGTTTACTTAAAATAAGAATTAAGTTGTTAGAATCGGTATCAACTAAAATTTGAAATTTAATAAAGATTTAAACATTTATTTATAATAAATAAAAATATTTATTAAAATTTATATTTCAGATGTTGGACTTGGACTTTTATACTATATATATGAAATAATACATTTCATGTTAAGTGTAAGAGTTTTATGCCTTAAAGATCCAAACAAAAACTTTTTCTTCATTTATTATGAATAAATATTCGAATCTTAACTAAAATTTAAAATTTAATTCTCTTATATGATTTAAATTAATTTTAATAACCCATTTCATTTGTTATAAATAATATTAGTTTCTTTTTAATCATAATTCAATCCTTAACATGCTTTTTATATTAAAAAGATAATATTTTTAAAATTAATAAAAAATTTAAAAAATTAAATTAATGAATTCACTTATAAAAACACATAGATCGATTTATTAATAGAATTTAACTTACATAACTCATTAATTGATGAGTCTAGACATGACCTGATATGAAAATATAATGAATCGTGCTAATATCGATCCGACCATGGCTTACCATCATGTCTAAGTCATCTGATTTTTTTAAAATTTAACTTTAAAGAATGAAAAAAATAGTTTCATCAAAATCAGGGTGAAACTAGTCATTTAGCTTCTTTTAAATCATAAAGGTCATTATATTGGTGAATTATTATAGTGGGCAGGCAGGGAGCCAAAGTGGGTTTAGTTGAAGTGACCTGATTGGGATTTGCACTAATTGGTTTCTTCCATAATCTTGCATTTTGGCCTCCAAAAGTACTTCTTCCAACCTCAGAAAAGCACTTTTTTAGAGGCCAAATTTAACTGCCACCCAAGGTTTTGCTAAATAACTTGCCACCTATAAAAGTTTTAAAAGTCAAATACTCACCCTTTTATTGTAAAAAAATCAAAATATCTTTTATAAAATTTAATAATATTAATATTAAAATAAAATTTGATATAATAATATTTAAAACAAAATTAAAATAAAATAATAAAAAAAAATTAATAATACATTAAAAAAATAAAATACATATTTAAAAAACAGTCGTCACTATTGACGGTAATGGTTACCTTTAACCTTATTAGGTGGCCGTTTTTGACAGTTTGGTAAAGTTAAAGGCGACCACTGTCACAGGTAATGATGGTTACTTTTAAATATTTATTTTATTTTTTAATTTTTTAATAATTTATTAAAATTTTAATATTATTTTATTTTAAATTTATATTTTAATATAAATTATCAAATTTATTTTTAATTTTAATTTAAAAAAATAAAAATACCTCCTTGATATATGAGTATTTAAATTTTAAATTTTTATATGTGACTATTGCTATTATTAATCGAAACCCTGGGGTGGCAATATGTTATTCCGCCTTTTTTAAATACACTACATATAAATAGGTATTGTATATTGTTATATTTAGAGGACACTCCTTTTAAAATAAAAAAAGAGACATAAAAATTTCTATTAATAAAAATAACACTTTTTAATATTTATAAAATAAAAATTTAAAAAGTGTTTATTAAAGTGTAATTAATGAGTAAGCAACAACATCGAGAAATCAACGGTCAGAATGAGCGAGTACAATTTAAGACAATAGCAACAACAGCGACCCAGGCTTCCAACTATAAACTTGAAACCTTCTAAATTCTTATCAAACTTTTGAACTTGTCAAAACAGCTTTAAAAGCTTGCTACTTCTTCTTCAGAAAAAAGAAAACTCAAATGGGGTATTACAGAAGAAGCAGCATCTTAGATTCCTTCAGTCTTAGTCCACTTCCCTATCCAGTTCTCTTGATCTTAGGCGTCACATTAATCTTTCTCGGCATATCGTCGTTCTTCAGCTACGAGGAGGCTCTTGAAGCGGCTGAAGAACAGCTGAGTTGGGTGCTTTTAGCCACGCCCCTTGTGTTGATTCTGCTCGTTCGTTGGCTGTCATCCATGGAAAGCTCTGACGTGTTCTTCGCCTCTTCGTCGCCGTGGGACAAGCGCCGCCGGACCCACTACCATCAGTCGGAGGGAAGCTCGCCCTGGGGTGTGGCCGCCATGATTGTGTTGCTCCTTGTTCTTGTGCAGTTCCAGTCTAGCTTTCTTGATAGATGGTTCTGAAATATAAAAATGAAAAAAAATTATAAGTAATTAAATTAGTTTTATATTATATAAATATGGTATGTAAATAATATAATTAATCAAGTCCATCAGGTTTGTTTGTTTGTTTGTTTGTTTTGTGAGATAATTATAAGGCAAGTTATGTATTTCTTCCTGTGTATGTTCTTGAAGCTTGCTTAATTTTCTGCCATAGATTTCCCAGAAAGTAAAAGCTTGATGTCAAAGAAATGATTTTGACGTAGGATTTCATTGAGGCCAAAGCACTTATTCCCACCATAGTTGAGACGGGAACAAAATTCCACCCTTCAAGTTTCAAAAACTCAATCTCCAATCTTTAAAATCATTTTTTATAGTTTTTATAATAAAATAATTATTAAATAGAAATAATTTTAAAAAATATTTAAAAATTTAAAAAAATTTATTAAAATTTTTTTAAAATTTTAAAAATAAAACAGTTATCGTCGTCGATGTTTGCGACGGTGGTCACAACTAAGGGAGCTAGGTGGCTGTTTCCGATCACTAAGGGAACCAGATGACCGTTTCCGACCATTAAAGGAGTCAAGTGATCGTTTTCGATCATTTGGTTTCAGAAAAGATCAGATCTGGTTATCTCCAAATTTAATGGAGATCACCTGGTTCTAAGAGAGACCAAATCTGATCATCTCCAAATTTTGCGAAGGTAGTCAAATCTGGCTATCTTTGTCAAAAACAAAGACCGAAAACAGTCGATGGGACCAAAATCGACAATTTCTTGCTGTTTGTGGCCTTTGTCTCTGATAGACGGGAAGGTCAGATCTGGCCTCCCCTAGAACCAGGTGGTCAGAAACCGCCACCTGGTCTGTTATCGGTGGCCACCATCACCGTGGCTACTTTATTTTTTTAAATTTTTAAATATATTTTTATATTTTTTAAAATTTTATATTTATATAAAATTTATTTTATTATTTATATAAAATTTTAATCTTTAAAAGATAAAAATACCCCTGAATTGTTACTGCTCACTAATATATTTAATATTAAATCTGGTTGAAGGGTGAGAAACTAAGATTTTAAAAATTTGGGATTAACACTTTATCTTCATCTCAAACTATGGGTGTCCTTTGGCCTTTCGTTGACATGAATTTGTTTAAATCCTTTTTGTGAAGATTAGATTATATGGGCCATTACTAAATTATTATTTCTTACAAGTAATAATTGTGACAAGTTCTCAATCACGTAAGCTTGAAGTAAAATGGTGATTGATTTTTTGAGTAGCCATTTGTGGCTAAAAGCAAAAGCTGATGCTTTAAATTTGTATTGTTCATATGAAAACCTTGTATAAATCCCCTTTGACCCCATAATTGACAATTTATTTACAGTAATGTCAGTTTCAAACGTCAGGAAGATGAAGCTAAATTCAAAGAGACAAATGACTTTAACCATATATTACTGAATTGTCAATACCTACCCAATGCTGCGTGTTTCAATATTATTGAAGGCCTGGCTGGCTGGCTGGCCCATTAAGATTGGTGCTTTACCTTCAGTTTCTCCCTCCACTCTGTTTCAAATAATAATTCAATCATCAATTTGACTGTTTAATTACACCAATTAAAATCTTAATCAGATGGGTTACATACATTAATTTTTTTTATACACCAATCAATATACATTTACAATCTGTGTTGTAGTTAACTTCCTCCAAGCCACTTTGAATGAAATGAAGACTGATAAGAGACCAAAACCAGAAGAACCGCCACTAGCCCGGCAATGCCCCATGGCATGCCCCCTGCAGCCGACTGGTATATTGATCGATGGTCAAGCCGCGGAAGCAGGAGGCTGTGAGCAGCACCAGAAGAATAAGAAGCTATGAAGAGAATCATTAGAACCGGCAATAAGAAGAGAAGAAGCTGGAAGTTGACTGTTGCGATGTGCAACTGAGCCTTGTAGCCTGTGTACTGAGATATCCACAACAAGACAAAAACAATGCCAAAAATTGTAAGCAATGCTGGCGGTGGTGATGAAATTGAGGTCAAGGTTTGGCTTGTCCATCCTTGTTTCCATTGTGGACCTCTTCTCTTTGGGTAGAACCAATCCATTTTGTCTAATGTTTTTCGGGAATGAGTGGTTTATTTATATTGGTGATTAAAGGGTTGATTTCCTTCAATGTAAGGTTTTCTTTGGGATAAATTCTTTGAGTGTAGAGTCTTTCTTTGACAACTTTTGGTTTTGGATTTGTGCTCACTCAACTGCCTGATGCCATAATTGAATTTGCATGGAATTGCCATTATGTTAAACATTCTGGTAATCTTGAAGTTCAATGTGCTATAGCTTAACGCTTGCATCTTCAATAGAAAACAGTTTTGCCAAGGCTTGCACTAGACAATCAGGAAACTTGGAAGACAGTCAGTGAATTATTTATACATCTTAAACTGGAAAAATAAAAAGAAAATAGTTTAAACATACTCATTATAGAGAAAGCAAAACTCACCTACACAAGGCCAAGAGTGCCCAATGACGCCTTGGCTAGAGACATCTGGTGCATTACTACTCCTGGGGACTTTCAGGGATTGCTGCAATCTTCAGTACTGAAATGTTAGGTCTAGGCATTGCTCCTCCTCTTACCTTCTCTAAGACGCGCAGCCAAGAGATCCGTAGGGCTTGGAATTAAGAACAGTCAAGCTAACCAATCTTCTAGTACCGGGAAGGGAACTCGCTTCAGTACAGAGCCGTATAAATTCAAGTGATATTTGATGGGAATTCATTGTGGGCCTGTGATAATTTAGACCCGTAATTACGAACCAAATAAATCAAGAACAATGTTTCACTGTAGTTTGAATATTAGCCATTTAAGTGACTCCTGTCCTTTATCATTTAAGCAATTCTTAACATCCTTTTAAGTTCACTTTGATACGATGTTTATCGGTTTTTATAAGTATTTAGTATCTGTCCACTGGCAAGTACTTTAGTTGCTGGAAGTGGTTCGTGGCTCCCTTTCATTCTTGTAGTTACTTTTTTTAATGGAAAAGATGTATATAAAAAGGTCCTAGTCTCACAATTATGAAATTTTCATGTACCATTATTGAGAGAACTGTAGAGTCTAAAAGAACCATGCTTCCTAGACAGATGCAACCACGAAGGCAAGAGATTCCTTCACAACTCAAACCCAAATTTGAAGAAGAAATCGGTCAGCCTAAAGACAGAATGAAAGAAGAAGAAGAAGAAGTGTGTGAGGTAGTAGAACGAAAGGGAGATGAGATTGTGTTGTGCTACTGGAGGAGAATGAATTTCTTGAAATTATTTTGAACTTTGCAAAACAACCTTTATAGAAGAAATTGAAGAAAATTTGCTACAATATTAATTGAATACAAATCGAACATGAATCAACTTCTTGAATACAAATCCAAACCAAAACTTTGTCATAAAAAAATTTAACAAATACAAATCTAAACATAAGTCGAATCCATAACGAACGAATTGAACACAAACATATAGTTGTTTGCTTTTAGTTTGGCTCAAATCTAGCCCTTGGGTTGATGGTAAGCATGAAAAACCAAAACCATTATATGCTATGTTCTATAAAATTCTAGTTCATGAAATATTGAGTATTGATTGATGGATGTTTAGTGTACACTAAATTATTATAGAATTAAGATATAAGAGTCTACGTTTAGGTGAATATGATATATTGAAAAATTATGTATTGAAATGAGAGAGTTGAGTGAATACCATGAAATGTGAGGCTTGAATATGGTGTTGAGTCATTAAAAGTCATGTTAATGGGCTTCATAATAAGGATAATAAATCGTTAATGTGATGAAAGTATGTTATTGTAACGGCCCAGATCCTTGGGCCCTAGGCCGGTACGAGTCTGCTGCTTTGGGCCTTGGCCCTCTACTGGCCGGCTATGGCGGCCCCTCTCAGCCCATCCCATGCAGGTACTGTCCCTCCCTCCGAGGTTTTCTAACGCCTCTCACACCACTCGAACTCACGCCCTGGGGGACTGAAGGTAGTGGAAGCATGATGTCTAACTATCCATTAACACCATGCTTCCACTGTCTTCAGCCCCCCAGGACGTGAGTTCGAGTGGTGTGAGAGACGTTAGAAAACCCTGAAGGGAGGGACAGTACATGCTATGGGATGGGTTGAGAGGGGCCGCCATAACCGACCAGTAGAGGGCCAAGGCCCAAAGCAATAGACTCGTACTGGCCTAGGGCCCGAAGGTTTGGGCCGTTACAGTTATCGGAGTTTTCAACACCCATTGAGCATAAAGAACATTGTAGAATGGTCATACACTACAATCCTTCAAAAGGCATGGTTACGCTATGCCTAAACTTGTGCAAAAAAAAAAATGCCTCATACGCCCGTGTGTGACCCCTACACGCCTGTGCATGATACAACTTACAGAGAATTTAACCATTAATCGAAAGATGACCACATAAAGAACACACACAACTATCTTGTCTAAGCCTTCATGTTAGTAGAACATTTCCAAATAAGAGATAACATAGTAGCTAGTCTTCAAGGATAACAAGAACAATAATAAACCCAAGCATAAGCTAAATAGGACCATAAATCTAAAGAAAAGAAATAAGTAGGGTGAAAGTAATTAGAAACCTAAGTAAAGTTATAAGCTTGAGTTAATTATAAGGGTCATTACAAAGGGCACCTGTAAGACTTAGTCTCTTACGTGCCTATAATAGGGCACCGTCCATAATAGGACACTGTACTTGCAATAGGGTACTGTATCTATAGTAGAATACATGGCTTATAGTAGAGCCCAGTTTTAGCTTCAGTAGTGTAGAAGTAAAGATAACTTATATGGTTAAGGTGTCTGATCCCTGTCTTGACTTAGTCCGATTGGCACAACTATACATTTAAGTAAATCCTTCACCTGAACATTTAATATAAGTAAAGGTCATAAGATCATTATAGAATATGAATTGACCAAAAAGGATCATAGATTTTTCGAGTCAATTAGGTAAGTTTGTGTCATTACAAAAGAGTGGTTAGACGCACTCTAAGTGACTTAGCATAATTGGAATAAACCAAGGGCATAACGAGAGTTAAGTTATGTTTTCCTACCTAATAAGTATTTATCACTCGCTCTTCCTTTTCCTTGGTTTATGCAAGCACATATGAGGTTATTGTACACAAGGAGGTCAATAAGCTTAGAAAGTGCAAAAGGGTCATTGTCATCTTTTGGCACATCATATTAGTATATTATTATTAAGATTATATTTAGTTAATCAGTACCAAATGTTGAGTTCATTTTTACTTGACATTATCCATTATACATCTTTTTCTTAGTATAGGAGAATGATGAGGGACCAAAGCATTCAATTAAGCTATAGCAATGAGAGAAAATAGATCAAAGGAAGATTAACTTTACATAGAGGCTAGGTGGAAAAGACAAATAAAGAGAGAGAACAATGAGTAGCAAATAGTAGAATGGAAGATATTAATGACATTAAATACTCACAAAAAAAAAAAAAGAGAAAACAGATGATATGGATAACATAGTTTATGTGACGTGATAAGTTGGCATGGCATGACAAGGTGTCATGGTGTGATGTGACAAAGTGATATGATATGATAATATGTAGTCATGTGCATGTGGAATTCTTAAACCATAAAAAATAATTTTAGTTAGAGTTTTAATTCATGTTTCCTAATGTTTTAGAGTTTTATTTAAAGTCAATTTCCTATGGTTAAGAAATTTTAATTAATAAGTCAGTAAAGAGTCCTATTTTAATTTAAGAAACAAAAAGCTTTCAAGATTTTACTATTTAGGAAAACTCAATTTTAATTTAAGTCTAAAATCTTAGTTTACTATAAATTGGAAATAATTGTTTTGATAATGTATACTTCTTCCATTTTGGAAATTTGATTAATAGTCAAATTAATTAGATGATCAGTAAAGTGCATTGGATTTAAACTAATTTGTCATACACTCGAGCTATAAATTCCTTGAAGAACTAATACGACATTGACATAATTATTTATATTCAGATTTGCATTCTTATTGGTGCATATTAAAAGTGAGTTCATTGTTTCCATTATATGGTTAATTTAGTCTCCCAAACATGCCCATTGCACCATGTTAAAAGATAAATCGACCCTTGAATCTTTTTCCTTTGATGAAAAATTTTCTATCAGGAAAAAAAATTAACCAAACAAATAAATAACAATATTGAGGAACTCACTATTAGAATGATAAGTTAATTAACCAAACGAATGAATAATAGTATTAAGGAACTCGCTACTAGGATGATGAGTCAAATGAATGAATGACACTTGCATCTATGTCATTCGCACCAATATTAAGACACGCTTTTGAGGAAAATGCATCAAATAGAGTAAACACACCATTTATATGAATTTAGAGGGTGAAGGTAGATTTGATTTTGGACAAACAGAAGCTATACCTGTCAATAAAAATAATAACAAACGAAATAATAATACTGGCAGAATACATAGGCAAGATTATGTAAAACAATTATATGTCATTAGTAAAATTAAAGTAAATGCTCCTAAATTTAATGATAGATTTGACTCTAATGCTTTTAATGAATGGATAAATGACATAGATGAATTCTTTGATTGACATGACATGCATATTATGGAAGTTAATTTTGCTAAAATAAAGTTAATTGGTAATACTAAAAGATATTGACAAATTGTTTTACATAATATAGAGTATTGGGATGAAATTGAAAATTCATAAAAGAAAAGTTGAGAGAGAAAAATATTGGCTTTTTATATTATTTGAATCAATTGCATAATCAATTTTAATTTAAGGCAATTAACTTTTATTATAGAGGATAACATGAATAAGCCTGAATGATTAAGGTTAAAATGCAATTTAAAAAAAGAACCTGTGCTCACTCTCAATTGATTTGTTAATGGTTTAAGAGATGAAATTAAAATGATGCTTTGAATTTATAACCCAAAAAATATAAAAGATGTTTTTAGCAAAGCTATAGAAATAAAAAAGTTTTTTAAAAGAAAGGTAGTTAGTCTTTACACTTTGACACACCAGTTAAAGCTTCTTGGTAGACCGCCCCTTAAAGATAGTACTTTTAGAAGCAAGATCACCTTTAGTCAAAATAGGAACTTTGTTCTCTTTCAGTCCACTTAGGTTACATCTTCTAGTAGGTCTCATACTAGTATCTCATCCCTTAAGTGTTATCATTATCATAAAAAAGGTCATGTGACAGCTCAATTTCCTAGATGTACATTGACCTTAGAATAGGAAATTAAGCCCAATGAGGTTTTTAACTTTGAAAAAGAAATTGTTGAACCTATAACATATTCTAGGGATGAGAATGGGTTAGAAGTTGATGATGAGCATGTTAATATTGTTAGATGTTTTGTCTACTTTTATAAATGATAAATGGAAGAGAACCAATACTTTTCATACATTTATAAAAAGTGGAGATAGATTTTGTAAGTTGGTGAATAATAGGGGTAATACTATGAATGTGATCTCTAACTCTGTCATAGGTAGGTTGAATATTAAGGTCACATTTTTAGCCTTTTTGAGGTGCATAGATAAACAACACAACCTTGTCAATCATTGAGAAATGTTGAGTTCCTACTCAAATGGGTAATTACTAAGATAAGGTTTATTATGATATATTTTCTATATACGTTGCTTATATCCTTTTAGATCGTCCTTGATTATATGACAATATAACTAACTATGATAGGGATGATACTTAAGAGTTTAAGCATAAAAGAAAGAAATTTGTTTTGAAACCTATTAAACTTCTTGAAACCAGCCCTAAGCTTAAAGGAAACCCTACTTTTGAGCCTTTTAAGAAACATATTCACATTTTGAGTCAATATGTTTTTAAGAGAAATGGGATAGAGTCATGAAAATTTTAAACTTGCTGATGATATGCATTGTAGGAGTAAAGAATTTAATATAAACGATTATGTTATGATTTATATTTGTTTTGTAACGTTACTTAAAATTTCTTTTAAAAAGCTTAAAACTCGAGCTAATGACCATTTCTTATTGTTCAAAAACTTGGATTTAATATATATTTATTTGATTTGTCTGATCATATGAATATTAGTCATATTTTCAATATGGAAAATCTATTACATTATCAAGTTACATTTGAGCCTCTTACTTTGTCTTTTAGCATTTCTATAAGTCAATATATGTTTGAAGCGCCAATTTTGCCCTAACAAAAGGATGACACCAAAGCCATATCGGGAGATGAGTCTATTGCTTTAGCTCAATAATGATTTCGCAAGTTCTTAGTCAAGTGGTTCAACCGTCCAAATTTTATTGTTACAGGGATGTCTGAGAATGATCATCGTTCACTAGCTCCTACTCTTTTGGAGGATTATTTGCAATTCAACTTAACAAAATCAAATTCTTTTTAATAAGAGAAGAATGATAGAAGATTCATCAAAAATTTTATAATCCCGTATTATAGAAGAAAATTCAAATTATAATTATATTCATTAATATCCTATTTTATTAACTTCATTATATGATTCAACACAATTTGAAATTGATTCTCTTACTCTAAATTGATTCTTTTATTGTTAGTCAATTGTCCTCTTGAATTACTTGTCGATCTTGATTTTATATCAATCGAATCCTATTTTCTCTTGTTTTTATATTCCACATCAGTTTGTCATTATAATCTCTTGGAGCTTAGCCAATGAATAGGCTCCTACCAAGATTTTTGGCTTGAACATCTGTTCTGGCATTTGGAAATTGTCAACTAATCCCGGAAGAAAGAAACTGCCGAGCTCAAAGGTACAATTCATCAAAGGAGCCTACTTAAGTTCCTTAGATCTTCAAAGGGTCATAGCATGCATAGATTCCAAACCAAAAGCTCAAGCGTTAGGCATATTCTTTCCCAAATCCCTGGTTGATCTTCCCGAGCTTTAATGAGTCCCTAATGCCACAACAAGACCTTTCCCTCCAAGTGCAATGTAGCAACCTTCGCCCAATTGTCTTTGGAGGGTCCATCAACTACAAAGACATACTCAACTCTCCTTTGTTAATTATCAAATTCTTCTCCGTTAAATCTGGGAAATTCCAGTTTAGTGGCACGACCCCACGACAACCTCTAATTTGACCTCCGAGTTGTTCTCGAGAAAAAGATGATCGCGAATATAATGCCAACATAATTGGTATAGATATCTTCTGTTTTTTAATACAAATAACTTCAACCCACCGAACAGAAGGAATTTCCTACCTTCTAGAGAATACAAAATGGAAAAATGGATCAAAAGTTTATTGTAGGAACAGGGTGGTCTTATTTGGTTACACTGGCAAGCTTACATTCAAAATGAAATAAATTCTTGCAGACCTTAATTTGTCGTCCTCGTAAAAACCCTGTTTTATATCAAGCAGCTACTTTCTTGGACGTTACCGAGTTGACAATGGTAGCAAACTCCGGCCCCTGAATCAACAGAAAGCATGATATACTCATTAGCTCTTTCTTCATGATTGAACTAAACTTGTGTTTTAATATTTTAATCCAGCTGCATATCGAATTCAGTTCTAATCTCTACAATCTTGAAACCAAAGTGATGGAACACACCTTCAAAGAAGCTCCACCAACAAGAAAACCATCAATATCTTCTTGTTTTGCAAGTTCAGCACAGTTGCCTCCATTTACTGACCCTGGAGAATAGATTAAAATAGCATTAATTTTTAGTTGTAACAGTCAATATCACCAGACATAGAAAACTTGAACAACCTAACAGGCAGAGCTAAACCCGATATAATTAACATTTTTGTTGAAGGTTTTTGGTTTCAAAATATTACACTCAAAAAAAAAAAAAAAAAAGTGGTCCTACATTGACTAGCATGGCTTGAAGTTCAGTTTCTTCTGTTGTTTTTAAGAAGACTGAAACAGAAACAAGGAAAAAGAAACCATGCATCGGTGATCAAATGTAGCAAGCAAACAATATATTGGTGTTAAGAATATGAAGATATACAGATGATTATATAGTACAGAAATTCTTGTTCTTGTTCACAATTTACTCTAAGATATGCCTATCCCCATGGAAGTATCAGTACCGCTAACATGAAAAGCCAACCATATAATGGGGTTTCAAGTTTTGATAAGAACTCTTGAAATATAAGTCCTCTGATTAGCCACAACATAGTTAATTCAACTCAGCAAGATACTTCCTCTCCTCCTTTCTTGTTCTGTACCTATTATCAAGAGAACATGGATATCTTTGAAGCGCCTTAAGCTAGTACAAATCACAAGCCCTAATATTGTTCTCGAGTCATAGGTCTACAGGTTCACAACAGCAGACTCAAAGGTATTCTTAACACAACATACAACTATTTTTCTTCTTAGGACCAACAAAATCATCACCCACTACAGTGTGCACACAATAAATAGTTTACCAAATCAATAAAAGATCTCCCTTTTCTACCGCATTAACCCAAATATAACCAAAGAATGATTTAGTACATAAAGTACCTCCATAAATAATTCGTGTTTTAGACGCAACTTCTGCCGAGACATTATTTTTAAGCCAATCACGACAAGCTGCATGTACTTCCTGAGCCTGCACTGGTGTGGCCACTTTACCAGTTCCAATAGCCCACACAGGCTCATATGCAACAACTATATTATCCCAACTGGGAACAGCATCTGCACATGAGAGACATAACTACATTATGGATACAGGCTTTTTTTTTTTTTTTTCACAATATCATTGAGCATTTGACTACATATTAAGAGAAAAGAAACATAAACAAGAAAATCACCTGCAAAAGCCTTGAGTTGCTGAAAACAGACATCAAAAGTTTTCCCCGCTTCTCTTTCTTCTAACTTTTCCCCAATACAAGCTATGACACCAAGACCCTCACTCAAGGCATAAGCAGCTTTCTTTCCTATAAACTGAAATTAACAAATCTAGTTAAATTCTGAATATAGTACGTAGGAACCAAAAAAAAAAATCATCTACTATCAGAACCATGAACCACTAAATTTTAGAAGCTTTACCTGATCATCCTCACCAATAATATGTCTACGCTCAGAATGACCAAGAATAACCCACTTGCAGCCTGTATCTTTCAGTTGTTCCACGCTACAAAATGGATTGTATAAATTACCTTGCAGAGACAGGCAGATGTGCAAATAACAACAAAACCAACAATAATACTATGAAAACTCAAATGCACAGATGAACATGGTAAGCTACCTGATTTCTCCCGTAAATGCTCCTCCTTTTCCAACCCAAGAGTTCTGAGCTGATATCTCAATTCTACCGGTTAATGAATTCTTCACCTGATCAATGTACACAAAGGGTGGTGCTACAACAACATCTGTCAAAAGAAAAATGAAAACATAGGACTATGTAAGTGTCAACGGCACAAATTAAATTTCCAGCAAACTTAAGGATATCAAGGACACTTCTTCCTGTGGAATTCCAGTGTCAACCCTTGCTGACACAACATCCAGGTCAAAAATCAAGTTTGACACTAAAGAGAATTTCCAACAACATTCATTAGAAAACGTGTACATCTGCAAAGGTATCATGCCTTTTACTATAAGATCACAGGACTGGCTTCTTTTGTACTTCAAGGTCTACAAGCTTGAATTCTCAACTAAAGGAATGCATCATGACACATTTTTTTCAGAGAAACATAGCCGCATCAGATAGTTTTCCAAAGTCTTGCAATCTTCAGTGACCAGAAGATAAACACAAAAAAGGTTCATCTGACAAAGCTTATAGTAATATATATTTGAAAATAAAAAAATTATCTCACCAACATCGGCCTCCAACTTGGCGTTGTTCAAGTCTAAAACAAGCTTGCTGATAGAGTCCTTTGTCCCATTCTAAAGAAAATGAAGAAGAAAAAAACACTCAATTTTTTAAGAACATGAAAACAAAAAAATTTAATATCTGTTTAACTGCAGTATCCAGCAAGCAAGATAAATAAATTGAAAATAAAAAGAAGCGATGATGTCGACTGAGCAACAATAATTAGAAGTTCAAAAACTGAATGAAAGACAACAGGAAATCACGGTCAATGAAGACATGCAACTGAAATGGTAACTTCGTGTTTTAAAAAGGAAACAAAGAGATAACAGAGGAACAAGATGCTTTATTTACAACAGATTAACAACGAATTTAAAAAAAAAAAAGAAAAACCCAATACCGCAATAGGGAAAAATGAATTGTAATATCATCGTGAGATTGGTACTTACACACTTCCAATTCCCGCCAACAAAGAACTGTAAACAAAAAATGAAAGAGAATACGTTAATAAAAAGACAAATCATTAATGCTTACAAGCGATTAAACAACTTAAAAATTTATCCAAAATAATAATGATGATGAGAGTGAATTTTGTTTTGACAATGTTTGGCCGAAATAAACGAAGTCGGATTTGAGGACTAAAGACGCATTTGGATAGTACTTTTAACACTCCAAAGTGCTTTCAGGAGAAGCTAGGATGCGCTTCAAACCAAAAGTGCCTCCTCCTACAGCACAACCAAACGCGCAAACACAGAGACACTAAGTATAACCTAAACTGATAACTTTTTTTACTGCGATAAACTCCGAAACACAAATATTTCATGTTCTTGAACGCTCTATAGCTAGATCTAAACATTTAAATTAAAAAAAAAAAAATGAAGTGCCTTGTTATTGCTAGCCATGGAGAAGACGGCGCGGGACGGTTTCCGAGAAGAGTTCACGTGTTGAGAGAAGGATTGCGAGTGAGAAGTTTCGAGTTTCGACGAAGATGATCGGCGTAGACCAGTGAACTGGGGACAGTAAGTGGAGACCATTGAAGCCATAGTGAACTCGACCACTCAACTCAGTTGAACTCAGCTTTTGTGTTTTGGAGAGAGTCCGGGGCTGAGAAGGGTTATGCTTTGTTGTGGGGGTAGTTGTGTTTCTATGGTGTAATCGAAGGCTGTGGAGGAGAAGGATGAAGGGTTCACGCGATTTCAGGGGGTGTGACGCTCACGTGAGACAAATAAAAATTAAAACATCAGGGGGGGAAGCAAAACAAAACTCTTCTGGGATCGACCTTAGGTAAAAATTTTATAATATCCTTTTCTTTAATCTAAAATTCTGTAAGTATCCTTGCGTATATTGAAAGTATTTTTAAGAATCCAACCAGGGCTTATAAGTTAAATTAAAAATATTTAAAATTTTAAGTAATTAAGTTTTTAGTTTAAAGTATTTATAAATCACTGATAATCGATTGACATGTTAGATAAAATGTGACTTATAAATATATTTTTTAATTAAAATTACTAAAAATATACTAAATATTTTTATCAAATAATAAATTATAATAAATCAATTTTTTCTTATAATATTATAAATATATATATATATTTTAATCATATTATAATATAATTATTGAACTTTGTGTATTTTAATATAATAAAAAACTTAAGATAAAATATTTAAATTATCATTGTATGAAATGATTATGATAAAATAGAATAAAATAGTTTATTTTAATTTGACCAGACACACGACTAAGTGTGTCTTGGTAACACTATCATGTGTGTCCCTCGTGTGTCTTGGTAACACTATCATGTGTGTCCTATATAAAGGGAACACACAAGTTAGTTAGTCATGTAGGCATTCGTAGAATAAGATGCAAGAATGTACTATAGTGTTGCTTTCGAGCACCCGATCGTGAGTTATAAAGTGAAGACGCACTGCCAAAGTTCTTGTACAAGTCTAACAGTGTAAAAGCCAAAAGTAAAAACCTGGACATATACCCATGCAAAGATCACACATGCCCATACAAGAAAAGATTTTTATCATGTGATGATTGTAAGGGGTATCATGTGCAAAACCGTGTGACTTTCTAAAAAATTGAGGAATTGAAGATATAAAGACACACAACCATATGTGTGGAACACACACCCACGTTGGGATGACATGATATAGAAAAAGTCTATTGTTTGATTGTATTTAATGTTGAAAGCACAACCGTGCACCAAAAGAGCATGATTGTATCTATGCCTAAAACTTCTTCAACAGCTCTCAGAACAACTATAACAACAATTTTATTCAAATTCTATATAAGCTAGTTGATTTGAAGGAAAAAGTGGTAAAAAGAAGCATGCCTTAAGCCTATATCCTTTCCTTCTCTATTCTTTTTCACTTTCTCTCTCTAAACTTCATTATACATGTTTAAGAGAGTATATGAGTGAGTTTAATTTTTGTATTATCCTTGTAGAGGCAAAATGTTAATCTTTATATTCATAATCCAAAAACTCAAAGACGAATCCCGTGAAACTAGTTGTTGGGTGAAATATTATGAAATTATTATAAATGACACAATTTTTTGTATCAAAACTAGTGTAAAAGATGAAATCTTTTGTACTAGAATTACTGTATCTTTAGGGTTTAAAGACAGTGGAAAAAAACTTTAAGCCAGGTTACTTGAAAAAGTAGAGGTAAGAGACTTGCAAATAAGCTTTAAACCAGTATAAAAATTAGTTTAGCACTCTCTTCTCTCTCTTTAGTTTGTTTCTATGTTTTATACTGTTCGATTATTTGTTTGGTTAATTGATTAAATATTTGCATTATTAAGTTATTTATTTGCATAAATTTGGTTGTGAAAGAAAAGTTTTTCAAGTTAGATATAAAGTTTTCGAAAATCTTATTCACCTTATTTAGGATTAGCCATTTTATTGTATTTGTGGTTCAACAATTGGTATCAAAGTTTGGACTCTTATTTTTTAAAAAGTTTACAATTTTAAGAGTAAAAAATCAAATTCTTATAATGGCTAATTTTGTCAAATTTTTTTTCAAAGAAGGCCATCCCTATGTTCTTATGCTAAGGGAAAAGTCAAAGATGATAGGGGATGAAAGTTGATAAGAAAAACCTTGAAGCCAAAGAGATTAGAAAATTTGAAAAGGAGTTGGTTTTGCAGGGCATTAAAAAGATCATCTCTCCAAGTAGACGCTCTTTACTTATCAATATATTTTATATCTGGATGATGATAAATTTGATGTCATGTTGTGAAATTATGCTTGAATGATTATATATATATTCTTGCCATGATTGATTGGGTGCTTACATTGAATAATGCAAGTATTATGTTGAAGATTGTTTGCAATACGTGCATAATTTGAATTCATACCAAAAAGATTTAAATTTTTTTTGTATTTGAATTCATATAACACATGAATTCATTCATTATTTGTCCCCTATGATCAAAATGAGCAAATTTGATGTATTATATTATTTTGATCAAATTTGTGCTTAAATATTTAGAAAATAAGTTAATTTCCTTCAAATTGCATAATTTGGGTTCATGTAAGAGTATTCGTCCCCTATAATTTGGGTTCATCAGTGCCTTAAGCCTATATCCTTTCATTTTTTTATTCTTTTTCACTTTGTCTCTCTAAACTTCATTACACATATTTAGAAGAGTATATGAGAGAGTTTAGTTTTCGTATCAACCTTGTAGAGGTAAAATATTAATCTATATATTTATAATCCAAAAACCCAAGAGTACAATCCTCTGAATTTAGTGGTTGGACGAAATCTTATAAAACTATTATAAAGAGTGCAATTCCTTATATTACAACTAATGTGAAGAGCGAAATCTTAGGTTTGAAAATAGTGAAGAAAAAACTTTAAGTGGAGTTAATTGGAGAAGTGAATGTATGAGGCTTGTGAAGAAACTACGAACCACTATAAAAATTAACTAAGCACTTTCTTCTCTCTCTTTAGTTTGTTTATATTTGTTTATATGTTTTATATTGTTGGATTACTTGCTTGGTTAGTTGATTGGATATTTTCAAAAATCTTATTCACCCCTTTAGGATTAACCATTTTATTGTATTTAAGGTTCAACAATAATATAATTTTAGAAATAAATAAATAAATATTTTGTAGAAAAATATTTTATTAAAAATTTATATGAATAATTTTTAAATTCATTAAAATTAATATAAATGAAAAGTTAATCAAAGTAAGTTTAGTTTATAAGAAGTACGATGGAATTTCAAAATTAAATGAGGATAATACGGTAATATGTTTGGTCATAATAATTTATAAGTTGAGTATTTATAAGCACTAAAATGAAAAAATAGTTTTTAACTTTTTTGTTTTTCTATTTTATAAATCCAAAAAATATCACGAATAAACATGTCAGTTGCTGATAAGATAGTAAACAAAGACAAACATTCTTTAAATAATAAATTATTTTTCAATTATTTTTTATGGAAGAGATGAAAGATGGACTGAAATTTGGAGTGTTATCTTTTTTCAATATAAGCAAATTTTATGTTTATAATAATTAAAAATGACAAAATAATTAATATTTTTGACTAGTTACCCTAATTCTTGATAAGATTAAATATAATTTTTAATATAGAAGAAGATTTATTGCTACAAATTTTTTATAATTTATCTTTTATTATTGTTTGATTCATCAGATAATATAAATTTTCGATCAATAATATAAAACACATTAACCTTATTAAAAAATTATAAATATAATATTATAATTTTACTCTTATTTATTAATTTAAAAAAAAAAGTATTCTCGTTACAATTATATGCAATTTTAAATTTCATTATGACTATTTTATCTATATTTAAATATTTAATAAGACAAAATTGACCTTATTTTACTTTAAATTTACCTTTTTTATTAGTTATATCATCTCCGTTACTTATTCTGTCACACACCACCACCACTATTGTTCCTATAATGTTGTTTGAGTTGTAAATAGTTTTTTTTTTTTTTTTTTTTACCAGGGGTAGTTTTCAAGCAATTTTCTATTAATAATAAATAATTTTTCTAAATTTTTTTTTATAGATAACGAGTAGTTATTATTCAACCTCTTCTTTATGATTTACCATAATTTCTTGCATATCATTTTCCTATACCCTCTCATTATTGAGTAAAATAATATATTATTTTGTCAATATTAATCAATTAATAATGATTATTTATATATTAATTGAAGTAAAAAACTATACTAATGTAATTATGTTAATGTTTAGGGATATATTTTTATGGTTTAGAGGAGAGTGCAGTTACGCGCTTGTAAGGCGCTGGGTTTAGAAATTATTCTGACAAAAAATATTTAAATTTCCACAGTTGTAGAGTCATCGCTGTCCTTCAAAGAGAAGAAAGTAAATCGTTGACGAGCAAGCGACGACGCCGTTTTAATTGTCATTCCCACTGACAAACAACGTCATTTCAACCTGGCCTCGCGCTTGATTCTGTTTCGTTTTGCTCAACCGGTGAGAAAATATTCAGGATCCTTATCCTTCTGCCACGTGGCTTGACAGAAAAAGGCGGAACATGGATAAAGTGATTTGGGGTCTTGATGAATCTGTGATGACGAGCTTCTTCCACCGTACACGTGGATTAGTTTGGGTGTAAAAACGCAAATCCAGCAATTAAAGGCACCAGAATTGTCAAAATTCTCATAATCATTAGAGAAACTTACAACAACAGGGCGGGTCCCAGTCATCCGATGATTAGATTAGATATACCTAACTCTATTATCAGCCGTTTGATCAGTAGGTACCCACCTAATAAATGATGAAATTATGAGAAAATTAGTTTGCAATCTATAATTCCAGGATCAGAAGCAGTTAAGGCTTTTGATTTTCTGCTCAGTGTTCAAGGTTTCAACTCCCTTCAGATCCATTGACTTGGAATATTTTATATGAAAATTAATTTATGAATTACAATTTTAAATATACGTTTGATTAAAATATTTATAAATAAATGATAATAATTAATCTATTTAACAAAATATAATTTATAAAAATATTTTAACATTTAAATATATAAAAAGTACATTAAGTTTAAATCAAAATCTTTATTAATTAATCATAATTTAAATTAAAATCTCTAATTTTATAATATATATAAAAAATTTAAAGTTTTTAGAGATTAAATTAATAATTTTATATATATAAATAAAAATTATTATAAAACACGAAAAAGGAAAGAAAAGAATTAGTAATTATTTTATTGATAAAGAGAGTATAATGAACCTAAACGTGACAAAAATTTTTTTTTCCAAAATAAAAAATTGTTTTAATTGATCAAATAAAATTTTAAATTAAGTACTAAATTGAAAACTTAAGTACAAGAATTAGTAATTATTTTATTGATATATGGTAGATTTTATTCACCATATATCAAGTAAATTTTATTGATATATGACCTCCTCTACCAAAAAAGTGACAGAAAATAACTATTGAAACCAATACTGACCATTTTTTATAAACAGATTTGACTGCCTCCATCGAACAAAAAGGTCAAATCTTACGTCCCCTGAAATCAGGTGACCAGAGACGACCACCTGGTTTCGTCATCAACGACCACCTAATTTTTTTTTTTAATTTTAAATTTTTTTAATATATTTTTAAATTTTTTATATTTATATAAAATTTATTTTATTATTTTATAAAATTTAAATCTTAAAAAGATAAAAATATCCCTGAATTAATAATATTTATTATTATATTTATTATTAAATTTGATCCAAAAATAAAATTTTAAACTTTAAAAAATTAGAGGTTGGGACTTATTCCCACCTCACACTGGGGGTGGGAATAAGTCCTTTGGCCCTCAGATTTTCCTCAAAAGGTGTTCTTTCGCATATCAGGGCTAAGTGGCTATTATTGGACATTTTAATACTAAAAAATAATATATTTACAAGCTACTCGCAAGTCCTTTTCAACATCAACCCTTTAGATTTACCCAAAAAAAAAAAAAACACTGAACGGTTTAGATGTACTAGTCTTTCCCGAAATCCAAATTACAACCTTACCCGTGACAGATCCGTACTCTACCTACCTTCCATGTTTTGAACCTTAAACTACGCCAGGGGATTAAAGCTTCAATAAATTCAAACGAGTACATCACAGATACTAGACATCAAAAAACTGGCAACTTTAGTTAAAATACCCTCACGCTCTACGGATGTTAGTCATTAAGAAACTATGATGCATCATAAATGAGAGACAAGAAAAATTACCCTCTTTCTCCAAGTAGCAGTACAATTAATTTATCCTCGAAGAAAAGTAAGTCGGTAGTCAAGGTCAACCCCTAGAGATACACGATACTAAGTTATTGATTGATCCACACAACCAACATAAGAGTTACAGTTCTATAAATATTACTACTACAATTTACAACTACAACTAGAAGCCTAATTTGTTAACATAATACTAAACTTGAACATATTACCCTGTAGTCTAAGTGTTTGTCCAATCAAACATTAGAAAATTTCCTGCTCTGATATACATACTTTGGCCAAGAACAAACTAAAGCTGCCATCAATTTCTTTCTTACAACAACAAGCTCTCACTTACATTGGTATTGAAGACCATCGATAGCACATTCCTCAACTAGATAAAGATGACAATGAGCCTCATACACGATCCATAAAGCCTTCACAAAGTGAGAATTGGAGATGTCCAATCTCGGAATTATTTATGATACCAAAAGCATTCTGCACTGCACATTTTATGCAATTAAGTTTTTAAAGACCAAGTCAAATAGATACTAAAATGATCCAGAACATTGTATCATGCAAATCTGAAGCATACACACCATACCAACAACTAATAAGGGAAAAACAGATAAAAACAAGAGGCTAAAGAAAATATTCACCTTTTTACATCTAAACTCAGTGGAGAGGAAATAAAATATATATAGATGGATATGCGTCTAAATTAGGCGCCAGATTTTTATGACAGAAAATCAGGAACCTACCAAACAGAAGAGGATAGTTTACCATAATCATATCCCTTTAATCCTTAAATAACAAACCCGATAATTACAAGTAATCTTATCCCATTATTTCCTAAATCACATCCAAATGCTTACAGGATTTTATTCTAATTTTCTAGCACAAATACAAAACATAAACAAAGCTGGATAAAATACCTGGCTCCTCTCGTACTTCTTAACTTTTTGCCGCTTCTGAGTCATCAGGCTTTTTGCCACCAACTATGCTATTGGATGAGCTATCCTGCAAGCTCCGAGATGAAGAACACCTACTTGAAGAACTCCCATCTGAAATATTACTCTCCTTCCTTATAGACTTCTTGGATTTTCTTTGCCCGGATGACAAATCCTAGAAAAATATTTTCAATCAACTATTCAATCTGGGAATTATCTGTAAAGAGTTCCCATGGTATCAACTGACCTGTTCGATAGTTGATCCGGGAGTTTTCAGCTCAAGGTCAGTCATGACATCATTAGAATCCTCATTTTTCTCAACCTTGCTCTCCCCAAATGATTTGCTTCCAGAATCTTGTTTACCTGACACATGAGACCTACTGCCTGGCTGCACAACTGGAGATACATATTGTGCTGACTGCGGTTCAACCATGGCATTAGGAGTCATATATGGTACAAACGTTGAACAGGGGTTAGCAATGACCCCAGGATTCTGATTTCCAAAGATGGGATATGGTTGCATAGATGGATGCAAGGGGATCGGCCTTGGAGGCATTGGCATTGGCATGGGGAATGGATATGAATGTGGGGCCATGACAACTGAATGATCCATAGCAGCCCATGGGACCATTGTCATGAGTCTCTGTTGATACTGAGTAGTGAGATTCTCAATATCAGACCTGAGAGACACCTTCTCTTCTCTAAGATCATTTTTCTCCTGTGTCAACTGCTCTTCAACAAAAAGAAGTACCTCATTAGAGGGGATTTCAAATCTCAATGCCACCTATAGAGTAAAAGAAATTAAAAGACCACCTCACGGGATTCTTCTGTCAGTGTCGCATACTCAGCTTTGAGTTTATCGACTTGAGATGTTAGATCCTTCAACAACTGAATTGTATCAGCTATAATGGTTGCTTTGTCGTTTTTGGGCCTATCAGGATCTATATTTCATAAAGTCACATAAAAGCTAGAAATCAATGTGTCATCTAAACATCGAAAAGGTTTCAGAATCAGGCACTCAAAAAAAATTCACACTCTACAACACACTTGACATTATGCTTGGTATTTCATTATAGAACCTTCAATATATCTAGCCAAACTAACAGGTTAACAGAATCAGATAAATTAGATTTTTAAGCTTCACCCGAACAGGTTTCAACAGCTAAATATACCATTTAGCTAGTACCGGAGCCAAATTAAAAGATACTCGGCTAAACACCCACCCAAAACCATAATCAAATGAAATTAGGCTAAACCATTCAAAGGTAAAACATTATTCAAATATATTCAAAAATCAACAAAATACTAGCAAAATATCATTAAAAACATTCAATTTCACCTAAAGTGTGCCCCAATTCCGTAAAATGTTCATTAAGCCGATCCCTCCTTAACTTCTCACGATCAGCCTTCTGAATTTTTCTCGCAGCAGCACAATCCTTATTGTCACCTTCAGACCTTTGACTATAACAAAGCAAAATCAAAAGATCCATAAGTAAACCGATCAAGCAATCAATTTAACAGCACAAAATTATACCTGGATTTTGGTTGGGGGCGAGTGGCAGGTACTCGCGGATCAGGAGGCTGAGGTTGACGAGACTCTACGAGGGCGGGATTTGGCGTGGCCATTGATTGAATAAAGGCAGCTTCGTTTTTGAGCTGATGATGATCCATGGTTGGCGATCGTGAAATTTGGTTTTGGCCAGGTGGTGTCGAAAGGATTTTGTGAAGAAAAGGAATGATTCCGAAGCTTATCTTGATGGCTCCGGAGCCTGCAATGAGACGTCGTTTTATGTCCTATTTTTCCGAGTTTTTTTATTATAAGATAATAATATCGTGGTCATGAAGTCTTTTCTAAACGGATGGGGGCTAATAATCATTTTTAAAATGATAAGGAGGCAGTTGATATTTACCACAGATTTTATATAAATTTATATTTTTAAATGTAAATGTAATTTTATTCCTTAAATTTATATTAGCTTATTTAATTGATTAATTGGCCAAAGGACTTGTTTTCACCTATCGTTTGACATCTTTCTAAAGTCTTATTTTCCAAGTTTATAAAATTTAAAATACTATTTATCGATTAAAATTAATATTAAATCTAATTATTAATACTTAAATTTTTGACAGTTAAAGAGTATTTTTATTATTTTAAGATTAAAATTTCAAAAAAGTATAAAATAATTTTTATATAAATATAAAATAAATTTTATATAAATATAAAATATTGTTTAAATATTAAAAAATTTTAAAAAAATTAAAGTAGTCACTGTCATTAATACCAGCGATGGTGGCTATCTATGATAAAATAAAATAGTTATTTTCGGTTACCTGATTTTAAAAAAAGTCAAATATGCCCTCTTTGTTTAACGGAGGTAGCCAACTTAGCAGACTTCGTCAGAAAAAACAATTAAAAATGGTCAAAATGGGAAGTGGCTAAATTTAGCTACCTTCACTAAATAGGAAGGCTAGATCTGACCTCTCCTAGAATTAGGCCACTTGATTCTATTATCAGCGGCCACTACTGTTGACAGCGATGATGGTGGTTGTTTTAATTTTTTTAAACTTTTAAAAATTATGAATATATTTTTAATATTTTTTAAAATTTTTTATATTTAAATATTATTTTATAATTTTATTATAAATTTTTATGTTTTAAAAGGGTATTTTAGTTATTTTATCATAAAAAGAAAAAAAAAAGGGGTTGAAATTTGATCAAAATTGGAACTTTAGATTTTACAAACTTAGAATGTGGGACTTTTGAAAAGCATGAAACTATGGGTGGGAATAAGTGATTTCGCCTTGATTAATTAATTAAATTAATGTTTTTGCCCCATTGGGTTAGCCCGGCCCATAAATACCCGAATTTTTCCTTGTCCGTTTATTGAGAACGGCGACAAAGGGGGGGGGGGGTGTTGTGTGGAGAGGGGGGAGAATACTTGCACGGAACTTATAGGCAAAAGAAAACAGAGAAACCAAAAAAAAAAAAAAAAATGGCGGGTATGGGAGACGGGTACGTGGGTACGGCACAAGACGCGGTGAGGATTCGACGACTCGAGAAGCAAAGAGAAGCCGAGCAACGCAAAATCCAAGAGCTTAAAACCAAGTCTGCCTCGGCCAAGGGCCAACCCGGTCTCCTTCAGTTCGGGTCAAGTGCTTCTGAGGTCCTTGTTCCATTAAAATCTTCCTCTAGGGTTTCTTCAATTATCATTTTGTTTATTGTTATTGGTTTTACATCCTTATTCCAGATTCTTGAAACAGCGTTTAAGAAGGAAACTGTTGGTTTAGTCACCAGAGAACAATATGTTGAGAAGGTAATGAATTTTGATATTTTTATAATTAGTTGAGCTAGCTTATTTTGTTGGAGGTACTAATTTAATTATGTTTAAATAGAGGGTCAATATTCGGAATAAAATCGAAGAGGAAGAGAAGGAGAAGCTTCAAAAACTACAGCAAGAGTGGGTTAATTTTTTTGGTTTTTTTTTTTTTTTTTGAATTTTGAAATTTGCACTTCTGTTTTTTCATCTTTGTGACCTGTTATTTATTTTATAATTTTTTTACCGTATTGTAGAGAGGAAGAATTGCAATTGCAAAAACGTAAAAAGCGGAAGATTAGGGGAAATTCTCGATTATCTTTTGCCGAGGATATTGGGAGTGATAGTGAAGAGGAGAATGGTGAAAAAAGTGAGTGTGTGTGTTTTGTGAAGATTTTTTGAAGTCTTGAAATAGTGGTATATTAAAAGTAGGGGATTTATAGATATCACTATTTGATTTTACAAAGCCCTCAAAACAATTATAGTTTAACTAAAGATGGATAAGTGAATCTCTGAATTTTACCTTAGGCAACAAATTTGGTTGATGGATTAAGCAAATTGTTGTGTATGGTCATTTTAACTTGTCAAGAATGATTGTTTGACCTCCAAAACATTTGATTAATCTAGAGGAAGGGATATTTTCTATAAATAATAAGTTATATTGTTCTATGTTGCGTGCAAGAGATATACTTTCTCACTGAAGTTTTGCTTGACTTTGATTTATCTTAAAGTTCCATAAGTGGATGCCTAGCATCTGATACTACTTTTTTGGTTCTTATAAATCCTGGCTTTTTTGTTAGCTGGATAATTCCTGCTCAATTTATTACTAATAATACTCTGTTTATAACTTCTGCAGATGGAATTGAAACTAGGAAATTTGGGACAGGAAAATTTGGAAAAGATCCAACAGTAGAGACTAGCTTTTTACCTGACAGGTGTGATTTGTCTCTCACTATGTTTTCTTGTGTTTCAAAGTGTGTGGGGACTTGGGTCTAACATTTTGGCTTAGGGGTGCTGAGGATGCTCTTTCAGTGAGCGGGAGGCAGAGGAGCAAGCTGAGCGCGAAAGGCTGCGGAAACAGTGGCTTTGGGAGCAGGAGAAAATTCGAAGTAATCTTGTATTCAAACCCCATTTTGTTAGAAATTTAGATGTGGGAGAAACAAGTTTCTGAACCAAGTTTATATTTGTTTCAGATGAGCCCCTTGAAATTACTTACAGTTACTGGGATGGAGCTGGACATAGGCGAGTGATCCGGGTTAGCAAAAGTTGTAGGACTTGTGTTGATTGATCTCTTCTGTTTTTTTTTTTTTTTAGGTTAAAGTTAATCTATAAATTGTATAGGTGCGAAAGGGGGATACAATTGGGGAATTTCTTCGAGCTGTTCAACAGCAGCTTGCACCTGAGTTTCGAGAAATCCGAACAACATCGGTGGAAAATTTGCTATATGTCAAAGAAGATCTTATAATCCCTCATGTGAGAAATATTAGGAACAAGCTTTAATTACTGTGCTTCCTGGCTATCTTAATTTCAAGTTAGCTAATTTTTACATGTCTTCTTTTCATGATTTTGGTTTTCAGCAACACAGTTTCTGTGAGCTTATTGTCAACAAGGCAAGGGGCAAAAGTGGACCGGTAATACTCAATTCTTTAATTTTTTGGGCTGCGGTGGGTACAATGTAATATTGCTGGTGATTTGATTGTTGTTCCATATGATTGCCAAGCTAAGGATTTGTTAAAATTAACTCAGAAAACCTTAAGTATTTGCATTGTCTAAATGATCCATTGCTCAGGGTCTGATTGATCCTTTCCTTGGGGAAACATTGCACTGATTTGGATTTTTCTCTATGTTGGTTGACTAAAAGCCTTCTCTGGTTTTGAAAATTATCATTGTTTCTCCACTTGATAGATATGTAGAACTTGATGCTGATTACAATTTAACATGTTTCAGTTTGTTTTGTTTGAAACTAATGTGCTAGTTAGGGTGTCTCTTCTTGCATATTACTGTTTGTCTAGCAAAGCACAATTCTTTTGTAAACGATCAAGAGTCTGTTTTTAATCAATGAAATAATGGATTTATTGTAATCCTTCTGCATTTCTTTTATTAAAAAATAACAATAGTAATTTCCCCCCCTCTACAGGGATATGAAGTAGAGGTTACTTATTCTTATGTGCTCTTTATTTATTTGACACAGCTTTTCCATTTTGATGTGCATGAGGATGTACGAACAATTGCTGATGCAACAATAGAAAAGGATGAGGTGCATTTCTTGACCAGTTACTATCTCTATTTAATCTTGTAAACATGTAAGATACTAACCTTTGTTTTTATTCTCATGATAACTAAAAATTGGAAAGCAATTTTTTTTTTTTTGGCTAAATTTAACACGATGCAATACTTGCTTTGACTAAATCAACTTGTTGCAATTCATTGTATAGTGTTCTGTGGCATTGTGCTTATCACACATGATTAAATTGCTGGGCACCCCGTCAATGCTGAGTTGTTCATTAGCTAAGCCAATGGTTTTGTGATGCCTTATCAGGACAGGTTTTGGCCTGACTTAAAACTTCTACTCAACCTTGATCTAAGTTAATGCTGTCATGCAGCTAGGTAATTCCAGAAGTTTGAATACCTATGAAAATAGAGCATGCTTTCTAAGAGTGTCAGTGTCAATAGATCTGAATCATATTGTTTTATAATGAATTATGGACCTGAACAGGCAAATCAAGGTTTGGTAAAATATGGAGTTTGGTTAAAAGTTGAATGTGCAGAAAAGTACAAGTAGGTTGTAGTTTCTTTCCAGGATTTTCCTGTCTTACATGTGTTCACGTTCCATTCTGAGATATTTTTGCCTCAAATTACTCCAATGCTTACTTTCTCAAATCTTTGAACAGTCCCACGCTGGGAAAGTTGTGGAGAGGCACTGGTATGAAAAGAACAAGCATATCTTCCCCGCTTCTAGATGGGAGGTAACCTCTCTCTTCAGTGAAGTCCTTTAGATCATTCCTGATAATCTTTTTTGTTTTTCAATTTTTTGTTCTCTTTCTCTCTCTCTGTTTTTTTTTTTTTATGTAGATATATGACCCGATGAAGAAATGGGAGCGGTACACCATCCACGGGGATTAATTAGTTATTGGTAAACATGTTAGTTTTGTATAATTATTATTTGTATTCTCATGCAATTAGATTTGAGAGCAAGTATGAAGTTCACAATAGTTTTTCCTACCATTATCTTATAGGCCAAACGACATATTCTTACCTGAGGTTTCTTTAAATGATAAAGTTTTACTTATGAAAGTTTAAAAAATCAAATACCTATCTGTTGAGTAAATTTTTAGGATTATTTTTGTTTTTTTAAATAAAAATTAAAAATAAATTTGATAAAAGTTATTAAAATATAAATTTAAAATAAAATAATAAAAAGTTAGTAAATATTTAAAAAATAAATAAATATTTAAAAAAAGCTATCGCCATTAACATCATTATTAGATCTGGTTGTTTCTGTCATTTAAAGTGGCCAGAAATTGTCGATGTTAAACATTTCAATCATTTTCGATTTTCTCTACCATAAAATGGTCAGGTGGTCTGATAAGAGTAACATCGATTATTGTCGTTGACAATATTGTTGGTAGTAGTTGTTGGTTTTTTAAATATTTATTATTATTTTAATATTATTTTATTTTAAATTTATTTTTAATATTGTTTATATTAAATTATATTTTAATATTAACATTATTAATTTTTATAAAAGATGTTTTGGTCTTTTCAGAAAGTAGGGGTGGATACTTGATTTTTTAAACTTTCATGGGTGAGAGGGGGCCATTTAAGGAAACCTTGGGTGGAAATAGATCATTTGGCCTTATCTTATAACGGATTCATGGATTGATGCAATGGGAAATAACGGTGGAAAGTGTATGGAATTATATAGTAAAGGAATGACTGTTGGATGCTGGCCTTATTGTCCTTCAACAGGATCAAATTTTGCTATTTGGCATGGTCAAATTAAATGTGATCTCAAGTTAATTTGGATGAGCTCATCCTTGGCTTTCTACCGGTCAAACTGGACTGCATTTATTGCCCAAAGTTCTTTAATCATTTTAAAGGAGGTCAGATTAGGAGTTGGTAGATAATAATAATACTTATTCAGCTGCTTTGTTGGAATTAATGGTTAATGGGTTTTATGATTAATGATCATTAATTTTTGTGAGGGCGAATCACATTTTCCCACCATAGGTGTTTGCCATGACCCTTTTGCACCTCTTCTTAACATAAATAACATTTTTTTCGCTTAAAATCACGCATAAATAATCATTTTTTTTCAAAATCAAAATTTATTAATAAAAAAATAAAAAATAAAAAATATTATTTTTTTCTACTATTTAATTTTTAAAAATTAGTATATAACCCTAAATTAATAAAATTAAATAAATTCTTTAAATGTCTAAATTATAAAAGAGAGTATTTATATTTCTTTTTTCTTTTTTTAATCATTTTATCCTCTTGTTTTTCTCTTTTTTCAAATAAGGGTATATTTGTCATATAATAGATAATTGGGATAAATTAAATTTTTTTAAAATATTAGAATGTTTTTTATTTTATTAGGGTGTTTTAAAGTTTAACAAAATTTTGGAGGTCTTTTAAAATATTTATTTACCTTTAATAATTTCAAAACTGCTTAAAAAATAATAAAATGCCATAAATTATCATAATACAAATACTAGAATTATATAATAGATTCAAAATATACTAGAATTTAAAAATAATTTATGAGTTTTTATATTTTTTTAAAATTAAATTATTATAATTTATGAGTTTTTATAGGAACAATGTGGAAAGTATAAATGATAGCTACTTTATCCTTATATTATTAATATTTTTTAAATCAAATTTTATCTTCAAAAAAAAATATTATCTATATCAACTACTAACGAAAAAAAAGTTAAATGCATTTAAATTTATTGAATTTTTTACTAATTGTAATTATGATTATTAATATTTATAATGTTACACGAAATATTTAAATTTTAAGTTTTATTTGTCGTTAGAATATTAATTAAACTGTTGTTTGAATTAATAACGAAAATTGATTGGATATCACGTAAGTGGATTTTTATATTTCAACACAGTTAATTTCTATGTCAACGTCCAATCAATATTCACGTTAGTATTTATATTAACTTCTGTTAATAGATTCAAATAACAAATTTAAATAGAAATTTAACGGTAAACAAAATTTTAAATTTTTTTTATAACATTTTAAAAATTAATGACAATGGTTATAATTGATGAAAAATTCAATGCTCGTAAAATGTATTTAGCTAAATGAAAAAGTGTTGTTAATCTAAACCTTGCATTTATAATAACAAAAACAGTTTTTTCCTGTAATCTGTAGTGTGTATATTCTGTAATATATCTTTTATAATCATAAGAAAATTTCTCATTAATATATTTTTTAAATTAAATATATATTAAAAAAATACCAAGAAAAGTATGCTATGTCACAGAATGATATCCTTATTTTTTTTTCGTATTACGGTGAACCTAAATATCTGGTATTTTTTTTATTTTGACTGAAACCGAAGAAATTTCAACGATTGAAACGGTGTCGTATGGTCGATCCGCCACAAGAGTGAAAGGATAGATAGGCGTTTCTCATGTTCAGAGACAGTACTGTTGACCTGAGAAAGCCCCAGCTACAAAAGCTTGGTCTTCGTCACTGATCGTCTTCAGCCGCAGCGGCGTCGTACGGAACATCTCGATGAAGAATTTTAGGGTTCTTTTCCTCGCTCTCCTCCTCCTCGCCTCTCCTCTTCTCCAAGGTTCCCTTCTTCTATCCAGATCTAGATCCGTACATGCAGATGAGTCGACACGTTTTTCATCTGTCAATTATAGTATTAGTGATCTCGTTAGTTCATCAACTTCAATTTTGTGCCCTTGCATGCTTCTTGTTTTGGACGATTGTTCGATCTGTTCGAATTGTGATATAATTCTTGCGTTTTTATTAGTACAGCCTCCTGTTTTTTTATTTATTTATTGCTAGCAGAGACGGACATGATTTGCATGGCCTTCTTAATAGCGAGTCAAATTGATTTGCATTAATGGTTTTTTTGTTTCAAAAGCAAAAAGAGTACTCATCGGACACCAAAGAGTCTTTTAATTGATCGTTTTCAGAATAGTGCATGCATTTGGTGTTGAATCGGTTATCATTGCTTAACACTTTAATTGATGTTGCACGCAATTTTTATCTGAAGTTGAATTGTTAATGCGATTAATATGCTTGTGAATTGATGGTTGTTTTACTGGATTAGTGGCTTGGTGTCAGTCGGATTCTGAGGAAGCTGTGGAGACTGTTGAAGGCGGTGATCTTGGGATTGTTGGGGAAGATGCCCAAGAATTTGTTGATAGTAGTTTTGGCCCAGCTCCAGGAGTTGACACCGTTTGCATTTTCCCTAAGAATAGCGCACGATGTGAGAAATTTATCAATGGTTGCAACTTGATTTATTTTTTTTATGATATGGGTAGTATTTTGAGACAGTTCAATGTGGTTTCTGTTTCTTTTACTGCAGCGGTGACAGCTGGAGAAGAGACTGACCTTCTTGTTGGGATGAAAAACGATGGTAATTTGATTGATTTTGGTATTTGTATTGGTGCATTTTGAAGTGAAAAGTAATGGTATGCTTTATTGTGTTTTTTTTGGTTCTTTTTCCAAGTGAACATTTTTTCTTCTTGTGTAGCATGTCAGTTGGTTCACTTTTTAATTTTCTTTTTTTTTCTCTGTTTTCAAAGAAATGGTTGGAGCTTATCTTAATTGGCTCTTTGTTTGAAATGACAGGGGAGTCAGTTGTCAATGTGGTTGCGATTCGGGCCAGTATTCATCTGCCTTTTGATCATAAGCTGCTGGTTCAGAATCTGACTTCACAGGTACTTTCATGTTTGCATAAATTTGTGTTCATAATTTGAATGTACATCTTTGCCAGATTGGCTAATAATTGTGATTTCTATTTAACTAGCTGTGTTAGTCTAAAATGGAGCTCTTTATAATGGGTATATTGCTTCATTTCTTATTCCTCAAGCAGTTGTGATGACTGTTGAAAAAACATAGGTATCAACTACCAATAAAACTAGGTGCACATATAATGATTACCAATTTGAGTACTAATAACGATGTGTTACAATGTGATTGAAGGATTTTGAATTAAGGATAAGGTAACGTCCAATCACGTAGTGACACATCATCGTTGGTACTTATTTTAAGTGTTCATAGTATCACTCTTGGTTTATATTCTATTATGATCTGTTTCATGTCAATTCCTTATGAGTTCTATGGATTGCAGTAAATCTAATTTCTTTTGTTCTTTCTGGTTGACAAGGATAGTATGTTTTTTTCTATAATAAGGTTGTTGAGTGGTTGGCGGATTTCTTTGGTTTGATTGTTTCACTGTATTATTCTTTTGTCTGTTCATTTACATCTTGTAGTGATTTTTGTTAGAGTTTTGTTCCTTTATGATGGTATAGCAAGCAAGGTTATGCATGCAATAGTGTTTAATTATAGATGTCTTCCTATCAATGGTTTAATCAAGCAAATGGTTTTGTGTTCAGATCAATACCTTCTGCTCATGTTAGAAATCATGGTATCGTCTAAGTTATCATTGTCATTTTCTCTTCCCCAGCCAATAAAATTTTTGCAATAGTTTACTTCTGAAAAACCATTAATGGATCCTTTTGGCTTCTCAACTTTCCAACATGCTTTTATTATAGCTGCCTTTAACCTATTTTATTTTTATTCTTTCAAAATTTTCCTGGAATAATGGGTTCTGTTCTTCTGGTTACAGTTATTTTTACTGTATTATTTTCTTATCCACTGTGTTTTTTGGTGCCCTACTGTAGGCCTTTAACAATGCATCTGTCCCAGCTTCAGCTCAGGCTACATTCCCATATATTTTTGCTGTCAGCAAGTACTTGCAGGTAATGAATTAGTGTTGAAGTTTGTTATGTTTCTTAAATTAAATATCTGCAGGCTTTAAAATTGCTAGAATTTGATGAAAAAAACATTGCTTTTAAGATTACCTATTTTTCCTTTTCCTTCTGCAGCCTGGAACTTTTGATCTTGTTGGCTCTGTCTTTTATGAGATAGACCAACATCCATATGTTACTACCTTCTATAATGGTACCCTTGAAGTTGTGGAGTCTGGTGGTTTCCTGAGTGTTGAATCCGTGTTTCTTTTCAGCCTTGCAGCTGCACTTCTTGTCTTCGCTGGTTTATGGATCCAGGGTCAAGTAAAACAATTATCTAAGGTATTTATTTGCCAATTCTCAATTACTACCTTGATGTACTCTTTTTTCCATTAATATGTACCACACTGAGAATGTAAACTTTATCTTGATATGAAATGTTTACTATTTTAGAGTGAATATTCTGATGCAGTATATGTCTTTTAGTTTTTAGGTTCTTTTATGCAGTTTTTGTGCAATGATTCTGTCTGTTGTTCTTATTGTGGTTTAGAAAACCAAGAAAGCTCCAAAGGTGGAAGTTGGAACAAGATCTACAGATGCCTCAATGGATGAATGGCTTCAGGTGTGTGATTTATGCACTATCACCACTCAACTTTTCTCACTATTTATTTATGTGTTCTTTATACGGCCTTCCCTCTCCCCCCGCCGCTCGCCCCCCACGAGAAAAGGAGTGGCCAAGTGATGATTAGAGATTTTGGTCTCAAAGGAATCAACATATATCAGGTTTTGATGTGTTTGTTTTATACCTGTTTCAGGGAACTGCTTATACGCAGTCGCTATCCAGCAAAGCAAAGAAGAAGAAGTAAACAAATGTTGTTGCCAAGTTCAGCTGCATGAGGCGCTTCGGAGAAGTGTGGACTCTTGTAACTCACACTAGGCATCTTGAAATTTTAAGAGAGTTCATAAGTGGAAGTAGTTTTGGAAATTTAGGCCACAGAGGACTTGCCTTGCTGTTGTAGCATGTGTTAGAAAATTTTAGATATTTATTTTCTTGGAGATACTAAAAAGTAGAGCCATTTTGAAGGGAGATTCACTTTAATTTGAATAGGAAGAACACAAGTTTCTTGAATCTGAAGAATCTGTCTTAGATCACATGCTTGTCTTTTTTTTTATTCTCTTTTTTACTTGCCGGGATGAATATGCATCTTTTTGTTTCTTGTTTATTTGACAGGGCATCTCCTTTGAATATCTATTTTCTTTACCCTTTTTTTTCATGGGTTATGCCAATATGAAATGGGTATCATTTAATTGCAAGAACTGGTTAGGAGAAGCATGTTATTTGTCTGCCTTATTGAATTTCTCATGTGTAGTAATGGCGGTGGTTTGTGAACTGTTGCCATTCTTTTGTAATTGATCTTCCACTGAGGAATAAATTCTTGCAGCTACCCACCCTGGATTATCCTTTTCAGAGAATGTCCTTTTTGGGTTTGGTTTTTGTCACTTTCGTAAACCGCATCATTTGTACTAGGAAACTTTTTCATTTTACATGGTAATTTTACTAGAAAAAGGTAGTGAATTGAATCTCATATGGCTCGGTTTGGTTCATGAAAAGTCCCGTTGCCTTATTTTTCATGTGGGAGGAAGAGAAAGGATCTTGATTTGAATTGGCTCATTTTAGAGCACTTGATTTTAAATACAATCAATGAAAAGATTTAATACTTTAATATCAATTAAAAAGAAAATTTGTGTCTAAATAAGTCCAACACTAGTTTTATTTTGTTAAAAACACCCCTACAAGTCAAAATCATGATTTCTAAATCACAAATTTCATTTCCCCTAGTTCTCATCGCCTGGTTGCGGCCATTTAAATTAACCAATATAATAATTTTGTTTAGGGGCCACATCTTGCTGTCTCCATGCACTAGAGAGTTGGCTTGCCAGCCTCTTCGTTGTATTTGAATAATCACCGTCCATCTATTTAATGGCTTCATAAAATAGTTGCTTTTCGAAGTCATAATCTGTAACTGTTTTATTCATTCATATTTTCCCAAATGCTCAAGACCAGCAGAGCAGTGGTCCTTTTTATGTACAAATTTTATGATCTATGCAGAACTAATTTTGAGTTTGATCCTTTTGTTCTTCCCAGGGTTGCAGAGTTCAACAACAATTGGGTAAAACTAGGCTGATGATTACAAATTCAGTCAAATACTGTAAGGAAGCTATGTCATAACAACACATACTCTATCTAGAGTATGCCTAATAAGATATAATTAAACTCAAACTACTAAAATCACTTGGCCTCACCAAAAATCTCACACAAAATTAGGTTTTGTCATTAATACCTTTGGTTTGGTTGATTGAAAACATAGTGTCCACCACAAATTTCTTTATACAGCCCATCAAATATTTTGGCACTTAATAAGGAGCACATGGGCTTGCATTTTCTTATTAGTGCATGTACTGTAGACCCTCACCCCAACCCCAACCCCAACCCCAACCCCAACCATCAAATTTGATGTCAATATGTAACCGACACAGATTTTTCTTTCAGTTAATTTGCCAATGCCTAATGATCACATCCTTAAATTTGATTAATTTTCTTTCGTAAGTGGTATCTTCTTTGTCTCTTTGACATGCGTTATGTTTGCTGTCATGCATTTGGAGAAATATTTAAGGCAGGCTACTGAATCTTGAATTAGACTTAGCATCACCAACATCCCTGTGACACCAATTATCAGAATGCCCAAAATCGTGGTCATTTTATTTCTATTTTTCCATACATAACCGAAGAATGGAAAAGATTCTTCAAGAGTCTCAGGTCCTAGAAGTGCATGATAAATACCGCCAAAGCCCAATACTGCAGAGGAAATTAATTCAAATATTTCTTATGTTTTTTTATCAATTTCTGGCAAAAAGAAAATATTGGAGTATTGGAGTAGCAAGTCATATCTTTTTTTTTTTAATGAGTCGGCTTTTATGTTATTTCGTACTGCACAATTCCTTTGTTTGTGGGATCATTTTCTCACTAGAGATAACGAAAAAATTTTTAGAATGGATTTCTACCTATGCCTAGATCGCGGATAAATGAAAATTTTATTAATAAGACATTTTCAATTGTAGCCAATATCTTATTACAAATAATTCTGACAATTTCAGGAGAAAAATAGTCATTTACCTATTACAGAAATGGTGTGATTTGATTATTCTTTTAATTAACACTTTCCGTGTTAGGGTTTAGGGCACCAATTATCAGAAAAAATATCTGTTTTCACCTAATTTTGCTGCCTTCATTAGAATTGACTTGATAATGATGTGATTGTTAAAGGGTTAATATCACTTAGTTTCCAACCTTTTCTTTTTGCAATGACATAGTTAAATTTGTGAGCTCTATTAGAATTCCTGTGCAAAAACATGCTAAAAGATTCATCTCTTGACAGTACATCTGATGAAATTCTTGTAAGCCTTAAAATCTATATACATAGGAAAAATATTATTCGGATTAAGTTAATCCATATTTACGTAGATCGATAAGATTATGAATATAATTTTATTAGTTTTAAAAAAGTAAAAAAAAAAATAGACAATTAGATTTTGTTACTCTAATATTACTATAATTTGTCTATAGAGCTAATTAATTCACTATATATATGACTCAATAAAGTTAGAAGATAAAAATGGACAAATGATATTAGTATTAGAGAGATAAGAATTATTTGCCCATTTTGTCATTTTACTTTCTCAAAACTAATAAAATTATATTCATAAATGCATTGTAAATATAAATGAATTTGATCCCAAAAAACATTTTCCATATGCACGTAAATCTCTTCTTTGTAATGGGCAGATTATGTTCATGAAACATAGGCGGTGAAATATGTGTATATTTGAGCTGAATCTCGTTTCTATGGAGTGTGTTTAGTTGAGAGGTCATTGAAAGAAGATAATGACGTTTCCATCTCTTTCAATTAATACTCCTCTCAATTCATTTCAATTAAATCATCTCCACTGGTCCCTAACCTTGTGTCATGTGAGGCCTTTAACTCCCTCTGTCCTGTCGGTCACCGCCTCTCTCTCTTCTTCTTCCCTTATTTAATCTCGCCTTCTCATCAATCAGCTTCATCATAAGCTGTTTCTGCTTCTTTTGTTTACTGTTTTGTTTCTTCTCGGAATGCGGATCCTTTCCGCTTCCCGAGAAGCACTTTTGTGCTTCTTGGTATTCTTGTTTTTTACTGCCGGTTTCTGCCATGGGAGCCAGACTGCAACTCCATCGTTTTTTGAGGTAGTTGGAACTGGAGAATGCGCAGATTGCTCTCAGACTAATTTGAAAACAAGCCAGGCTGTTTCAGGTATAAACAACCCCCAAAACAATGTGAATATCTGAAATAATATATAGATATTTACGTTCTATTAGATCTTTTAGGGCTTAAAATTTGCCCATGCACTGCATGCATGCGTATGAAAGTAGTGCTACTGTGCATTAATCAAGCAACCAAATGATAGTCTTCAAGCACTGTCTCCCAAAGTTTCAATAATTTGACGCTTTAGAATTTCAGATTCAAATCATTAATGGAGAACAACTTTTCTTTCTTTTACTTTTTGCATGGCAGGACTTCGTGTAACTATCGATTGTAAGCCAGAGAATGGAGTTTTCACGACCAGAGGATCCGCAGAGCTGGACGAAGAAGGGAAGTTTAGAGTCTTCCTTCCTGAATACATTGTTGAAGATGGGAAGCTTAAAGAAGATTGCTATGCGCAACTTCATAGCACAGCAGACGCTCCTTGCCCTACCCATGACGGCTTGGAGGCCTCCAAGATTGTGTTTAAGATCAAAACAAACGGTAAACACACGTTTGGATTGGCTGGGAAACTCAAGTTTTCAACTGTTACTTGTGCCTCAGCCTTGTTGGGGCCTCATTACAAGCCACTGCCCAAGTTTAAATTGCCGCCGTTGAAAAATTTTGGTCACCACCCGTTGCCTTTCCCTCCTAAAGTCTTTCCTCCCAAGCCACCACTGCCATCTCTCCCACCAAAACCGCCGCTACTCAAGAAGCCTTTTCCTCCCAAGCCACCACTGCCCCCTCTCCCACCAAAACCCCCGCTAGTCAAGAAGCCTTTACCTCCCAAGCCACCAATGCCCCCTCTCCCACCAAAACCGCCGCTTGTCAAGAAGCCTTTACCTCCCAAGCCACCGAAGCCCCCTCTCCCACCAAAACCGCCTCTAGTTAAGAAGCCTTCACCTCCCAAGCCACCAATGCCCCCTCTCCCACCAAAACCGCCGCTTGTCAAGAAGCCTTTACCTCCCAAGCCACCGAAGCCCCCTCTCCCACCAAAACCGCCTCTAGTCAAGAAGCCTTCACCTCCCAAGCCACCAATGCCCCCTCTCCCACCAAAACCGCCGCTAGTCAAGAAGCCTTTACCTCCCAAGCCACCGAAGCCCCCTCTCCCACCAAAACCGCCGCTAGTCAAGAAGCCTTTACCTCCCAAGCCACCGAAGCCCCCTCTCCCACCAAAACCGCCGCTAGTCAAGAAGCCTTTACCTCCCAAGCCACCAATGCCCCCTCTCCCACCAAAACCACCGCTAGTCAAGAAGCCTTTACCTCCCAAGCCACCGAAGCCCCCTCTCCCACCAAAACCGCCACTAGTCAAGAAGCCTTTACCTCCTAAGCCACCAATGCCCCCTCTCCCACCAAAACCGCCACTAAACGAGAAGCCTTTTCCTCCCAAGCCACCACTGCCATCTCTCCCACCAAAGCCACCGGTGTTCAAGAAGCCACTTCCTCCACTTCCAAGTATCCCACCTTTGCCACCAAAGAATTTCAACGACCCCAAGTACGGAAAATTGCCAACCCTCCCACCGTTATCTCCTCATCCTAATTAGACCAATAATGGCAGGCACTACTACCGTTTATTTAATTTCCAGGTGTAAGTAGAATGAATATTGCTTTGCGTCTATTTATTATTGATATTATATGCTTAGCGTGAACTTTATGAAGTGCAATAAATCTTCAAGATGGAGAGGAAGGCCCTAGAAAAGGACAACAAGAGAAAATAAAAAATATTGGAAAGAAAGAGTGTGGATTGGCTTTCAATTTGTTAATGAAATGAAGTTTGTTGTATTATGTGTCGACTGAAATCTTCGTAATATTTACTATATTTTACTTCTGAATCAGTAGTTTTCACGTGCGCTTTCTCTCCTGCCTATTTTCTCTCTCTCTCTCTCTCTCTCTCTCTCACACACACACACGCACACACATATATATATATATCACTAACCTCATTGTCAAACCATCGCCATCCCTGTATAGACAGTCAAACCATCACTAACATCTTCACATTGTCAAACCACCACCATTCCTGTTAGCATAAACCACCAATACCAACTTCTTCACACCATCAAACCACCACAAGAAACTTCTAATCAACAACACAAGGGGCTTCTAATCTCAAACACCGGTAGGGGGGGATGAACACCTTCGGGTTTATTTTTTCATCACACCACCGTTGTCATTTCTTCACAATATTAAACAACATAGACAATCACTTATATATGAAGTCAAATTAAAGCACTGCCGTTGGCAACACGAGTCCCAATTCGCCGAATTTCAAATCTCACTCCAATTTGCTAGCCCAATTCATGTGTCTCCGTTAAAGTATTGAATCATAGCAATCTTCAGTGAAACCAATCATTTATCAGTGATCACAGTTGATAAGTAAATTCTGAATTTGAAATGAAAGAAGAGTAAAACGTTATCAAACAAGCATTTATAAGTGGAAGGCCCTCGATTTATAGGATTCGCATGAAGGAATTGACCCCCTTGTTGCAAGAAATACATCTTCTGTCTGATAAAAAAAAGTGAAACACACATTGACGCAGTTTCTTTATATATACAATACGAGCATTAAATCTCTGAATCAATATATCTGGGTTTTCTTGAATAAATTGAAACCAATCAATATTCTATTTTGACTAAGGTTAAGTAATTATAAGGATTCTGATTCTGAATTCTCTAGGCAGCTGGGTTGGTGAATGCAGAAAGAAAATTGCATGCAATAGAATGTAAAAGATAGATAGAAAGTTTCCAAATAGCTATGTATGCTCCATTCGTCTCTTCTTTCATCAGCAAGAAATGCGGCTATTAACAGTTGATTGAAACTAAACAACAGTCGACTGAGACTTAACCCTCAGATACAGACGCATTGGTAGGGAATACATGTTTACTGTCTGCTTTAAAGTTTGCCCTCTTATAGCACTGCTATGCCTATGTCAATTATAGAAATCTTAATATTTTTGTCAATTTCAAAAATCACTTGTCGGTCCAATATCACAATAGCCATTTACGTCTTATCAACACGCATCAAAGCCATCCTCATCTCCCTGGAAAACCTATGCATTCAAAACAGCAATGGGTTTAACGTCCTTGCATGAAGGCTTAAAGACTTTTTTCTCACCTTGAATGCTTAGAAATCAAAGGTTGTGACTACCTTACAAATTCGTGAACTTCATAAATACACACCCATTTATTCTTCTACAGATTTGAAAATACGACAAATATACCTTTCAAAGCAAAATTTTGGTAATGACAATAATATTGAAGTTTTCAAAAGGTTGATCTTAAAAAGCATGAGTGATCATTGTTTCAATTCATAAAATAACTAGTTGTCTTATGTTCAATAATGAATCAACAAACAGTCAAGTCTCCTCCTTAATGATATATTGGAAAAGAAAGGTTCTAAAATCTCAAGCCAAAAAGGGTTCTAAGAAATTGAGAATAGCCTAAAACATGACAATACACCCCCTTGCAGGTTTACCCAAATGATCCAAACCACTAATCATAGCAACAAACATAGGTTGAAAGTAATGATATCAACCCAATGCATCACATGCACAATACACTCCTCACAACAATACCAAACTCCCTTGTAAATAAGAGTTAAGAGCCCATAAATTATAATCAAAATGCAGCAAACAAAAACATTACACTCAATCACAATTCAGGCAAGGATCAACAACAAATGGCATAGTTGTTTGATGTCAAGAGACCCCAATTTCACATGCATTCACAATATCTAGGGTTCAGCAACATACCCGAACCAAAAAAAAAAAAAAAAAACAACAATGACTAGAGTGAAGAATTTAATTAAATTTGTAGGGTTCAATTGATTGGGTATGGTTGCATACTTGTATTCGATTGAATTGACTTAGAACTAAAAATCAATAAATTTGAAATTTCGATCCTTCGAATTTTTTTTTTTAAGAATAAAGTAGAATAATATAGTGAAATGAGGTGATTTTCACTTAATTCAAAATAATTTTTGAACCTCAAGCTTTAAAAACCACTATGAGTAAATTTGAGCTAAACTTGACTTAGATAAGTTTGAGCTCAATTCATCTTATCAAATATATTAAATATATAAAACAACATCATTTTAATATATATATTAGTTAAAATAATGTTATTTTTATCAACTTAAATAAAAAATCTTCTGCTTATGAGTTTCCAAAGTCGAGTTTTTTATAAGCTAGAACTTCTTAAGCAAAGCTCACAAAAACCAGACTCTAGCTTAGTTCAAACCCACTCCAACTGAACTTGTTTCGAACTCATTTTTAAATCAATTCAATTTGAATCTAACTTTAATAACCACTATTAAAATCCAAGATCCGATATTCAAATTTTATTCCGTCCAAACAAATATTTTGTTTATGAACAAGCAGGCCTTGCCCCTGCCAAGCCCAATTAACAAACCTAGCTTTGGGCCCACTTGACCCGGCCCAATCCGAACCGGACCGAAGTCACAACCGGTGCAGTCGACTCTTACGTACAAGCAGTTAACGCTCCCAAGTCGCAAACCCAAGGTCTCCCAATTTCAAAAAGCGCGAAAAAATCAAATTATAAATTTCATGTGATTTTGTTCTAGGGTTTTAGCTCACAGAATCTCCTCCAATGGCAAACTCTAAGACTGTTGATTCTTCTATATGGTTCGATTCCTTCGCTCACTTGCTTTCCGACCTGGAAACTGCTTTTCTCTCCTCTGACCTCTCTCCAAAGCTAGTAGGCACTCCACTCTGTCTCTCTAAGCCTACATTTACTCTTAGTGCATGTTTGTTGTTGAATGAATTTTGTGTTTTTCTTAGGTTAAAAAATTGGAGGAGAACGACGCATGGTTAGTCGAAACAGTGTCACGTTTCAAGCCACCTAATGTGAAATCAAAGGAGGCTTTGAATTCGCAAATAGTGAAAATTGGTGATCATCAGCTGTCTATAAGGCCTGAATTGAAAGATGAGGCTTTGAAAGCTAGCTCCATTTTAGTGAGTTTCTCCTTCTTATTATTTATATTTTACTTTTGTTTTTGGTTTTGTACCTACTTTGAATGCGACTTTAGTGAATTGACTAAAATTATTGGTTGTGATTTCTTTGGTAATGTAAAATGAACTTGGTGTAGAATTTTTCAAGGTTTTGAATTATTGTGAAGTGTTAACTTGTTATCTGCTCAGCATTTAGATGAGGTGCAGTCCTACATTCTTGTTGAAAGATACCGGGAGCAGCATAACTTAGCTTTTGATTCTATTGTTCAAGATTCTGTTCATGCGGTTAGTTATTTTCTTTCTATGGTTCGATTATTAATCTCTTTTGAAGCATTTATTTTACATTTTGTCACATTTTTTAAATTATTATTTTTTAAACCATTTTCTGTTATGTAGATATTGCTTCAGTATTACGTTGAACGACAGTGCTTGTTGAAGTGTACAAGGCAGATTCTCATGCATGCTTGTAAGTTCTTAATGAAAATTTCTAATTCTTAGTTTTTCTTTTCACAATTTTAATTTCTTCGGATGCCTCCCCCTGGTTTTTGCTGTCATGGAAAGGCTGAACCATGTGTACTTTGCACATTCATGGCCAAGTCTGAATCTGGTTCTTTAGATGCGGAATTAATATCATTCTTGTTTAATTTCTGTGCTGCTGATATAACCAACATTGGTGCAGTCCATGTTGGAACTAGCTCAAAAGAAGGGAGTGTTGTCGGGAAGGTGGCACTAAAGTTGATCTGTAATGGACTGGAAAGCAATTTGATTTCTGTCCTCGAGGGGCTTCTATTCGCTATGCATCCCAAGGAGATGGTATGTTTGGTATCATGTCCTCCACTATTTATCTGTATGGTTGTATAGAATATGGGAGTAATAAAATGTGTGCATCAAGTTTAAGATTGTTTAAGATATGACCACCTCAAACCCATTTGATGACCAATGAGTTGATATGTAATATGTTAGGTGCACGTAAAATTTTCACTAGGAATTTGAACAAGTCCTAGTTTTTTTCTCTTTCCATGGAGACATTATTTCTTTTTCTAAAAACACATGTTTCTGCACAGCCAGGAAAGTATAAAATTTAATATTAATTTATTCAATGATTGTGCAGACGTTAGGAAATTAGTGTGGCCCTGTTTTGTTAGAATTCAATTATCATTGTTGGCTCTTTCTATAAGTTTAAGTTCTTTAGGATTAATGATATCTCAACGCATAATTTAGTTTGGTAGATGAAGAGTCCTTGTATTTAGATCCTTTACTTCTGTTAGCAATTACATAAAGCAAGCTTGGTTGTCTTTGATTCTTGTAACTAGTCTTTTTGTACTTGCATGTGTAATGACTTGTTTATTGTGTACATACAATTCTTGTGCCCTTCCTATAAGCTTATTCTTTAAGGATTAATGGTGTTTTAACATTTTTCTTAGGGACGTTTTTCATTTAAATGTTGGAATTTCCAATTCTTTTAAGTTCTCTTGTCTCTTAATTTCTGTGGACTTTTTCATTTCCTTACATAATATATACATTATTTTAGGAACTTGGTTATTTGTTGTATATTCTCACTGGCTATCATCTGTACATTTGTTAGAATTTGATATGAATCGTGAAAATTTTTTGTAGAATATTGACCTTTTCACTTTGTGGGCCGAGGAGACGCTTATTGAAGACAATTTGGTTTTGGACATTCTTTTCCTTGTTTATTATGAATCATTTTGTACTTGTAATGCTGAAAAATGGAAGAAGTTGTGCTCACTCTATAAGGTGCATTATATTCTGCCTGCCCTATGAAGTAGAATTTTTCTACTTTAATTACCAATAATAATCCTTGCTTGCAAACATTCTTGTCACAGGGGATCTTATCAGGCTCTTGTAATATTGGAAAGCTGGCAATTTCAACTGAAGCACTAAATTCTGTTTATGATGCTAAAATTCAGCTGCTGCTTATCCTAATGGAAACCCTGGACCTGGAAAGTCTTCTTCATATGGTCCATGATGAAACACCTTTCAGGTTATTAGATACTAGTTAGTTGCATTATATATGTAGTTGGGCATTTTCTTGGGGCTTTTGAACCAACCTGTGCTCTCTTTTGAATAGGAAAGTCGCCCTTCTTGACTATGAGAGGATGCTATAGAAACCTAGTCACAGTTATTTGTTTACTGCTGAAACTATCATTGTAGTTTATCTATCATTTAATATGTTTCAGTGGTAGAATATTTTTTGGGTGGGAGTATCTCATATTTGTCATTCTCGTTTCAAGAAATGCTTGTTTTCATCTTCCCTTTTTTATCAATTTTGCATGATTGCTCCATTGGTTGAGGATACACCTGTTCTGCCATTTCAGGCAGGGTGCTATGGTTTTTTCTGTGACTGATGTCCTAGAGATGGATGCATTATTAGCAACTTTTGAAGTGTCAGAAATGAAAGAAGCAGGTCCACTCATTTTTGCATGGGCAGTGTTTCTTTGCTTAACTTCATCACTCCCTGGAAAAGAGGAACATAATGCGTTGTTGGTGGGTATTTTGACGAAATGATGATTTTTCTACCATTATGTTTTTCACCTTGTCAATTTTGAAAATTTGTTTTGGTTTATAATTATATTAGGAGATTGATCATGTTGGCTATGTTCGTCAAGCATTTGAAGCTGCATCATTGAGTTATTTTCTGGAAATCCTTCAGAGTGACTTGTTTGAGGAATCTGATGTGAGTTATTATAATTTTAGAATTTCTTATCTGTATGGTTACTTTGCCTATTTTAAGTGTTTTATCTGGCTTGTCCTCTTCATGTTGAAGCACTTTGTACGTTGTCTGAAAATAGGTTATCAAATGATTTTTTTCTTTATAATTTTGCAGGGACCAGTTGCTGGTTATCGAAGTGTCTTGAGGACCTTCATTTCTGCTTTTATTGCATCTTATGAGATCAATCTTCAGGTAACTGAACTTTCACTTTTGAAGTGGCTTGTGAGGCATTTATTTAATGCTTTTTTTTTAATTAATGTCACTTTTCAATTGTGCAGTCAGAGGACAGCGCCCTAAATTTGATCCTGGATATTCTTTGCAAAATTTATGGTGGAGAGGTTTGTATGATAGCAGTTGGCCAGTTCATCTACGTGGTCACTCATTGGTTTCCTTAAAGGATTATACATAATTAATTTTTGTTTCTCTTGGTGATCAAATGTGCAGGAGTCACTTTGTATTCAGTTCTGGGACAGGGAAAGTTTTGTTGATGGTCCTATTCGGTGTTTTCTTTGCAACTTGGAAAGTGAATTCCCCTTCAGGACAGTGGAACTTGTTCGCTTTTTATCATCTCTATGTGAAGGAAGCTGGCCTGCACAATGCGTGTAAGTGGAGTTTTTTTTTTTTTGTTGTTCTTATAGGCTTAAGTGATTTTCTTACAATATGCAAATGACACCTCTCATTCATGGCAAGGTAAAGTGACTACTTCTGTTGGTTACATTGATATTTAATTTACTTCCGAGTGCTTTCGGTTTTGTAGAAGCTGTCTGAAATCTGAAACTGGATGAATGCATATCACAGTGGAGTTTTTCTATAGTAATTCTGTTTAGTTTCTGGACAACTTGGTCCCCAAATGCTTTGGTTATGAATAATACTCCACATGGCGCAACTAGTAAATAAATTTATCTCTTACTAGGTTGAGGGTAATGTAGCTAATCCATATAAACACTAAATTCTGGAATCAAGAATTGCTTGGTAACATTGTTGGTGCAAAATGCAAATTTTTAAGTAATGACCGAAATTAGTAATAGCATAGGCTTTGATTTTTGGTGTTATCAGACCACTTTGTAAAGAAATGTATTGATACCTTGTTATGTTCAATTTACAATTCGTAGAATGTATGTTTAAATTCAGTTTTCTTGGTAAGCATTTGAAGATTATCAAGTTTGTTACTATATTCTACATGTAATTTCCATCAACAGGTATAACTTTTTAGAAAAATCCGTTGGTGTATCTACCTTGTTTGAAATTACTAGTGAGTCCTTGGTAGATGGCTTCTCCCAGCTTGTTGAAACTCAAAAACCGTTGCACTTTCCGGGGGTTGAAGGTTTACTCATTCCTAGTAAAACTCGAGGACGTGTTTTGAAAGTATTTGGTGGCAACATTGCTCTTGTACGTTGGGAGGTAAATGGTCAACAATTTCTAAATATTTTATATGTGTTCGCTAATTGTCTCAGATCCAAGTCCATTTGGATATTTCTAGAAACAAAAACCATTAATTGTGTTTCTGAAATTTGGCTGCATTGATGATGATGTAAATGTTATTTTCTCTTATTAGTCCTTCATTCAATATATTTTCAACCATAAATCTTCATTTTGTGGCTCTTTTTTTTTATTGTTATTTTTAATTTTATTTGCTGACTGATGCATCTTCTTTCGTAGTATACACAATCTGCTATGCTTGTGTTGCTACTTCGTTTGGCACAGGAGTTGTATCCAGATAGAAGTGAGGAAGCTCATTTTACTCTTGATTTGCTTAGTCTGATGGTGTCCTCTGACATGGTAATTTTTTCTCTTGTGGTATAATTGTTAGTTTATAGATATGATAGTATTTGAAATAGTTAGTATTTTTTATGTTTTGTGAAAATTTAAAATTCAGCTTCAAATAGTAGTGGGAGGTTTATTGCTAGAAAGTTGGTGGCCTTCAAGATTTTTTTTTTTTCTGAGAATGTTGATTGAATGTTCTACTTTTTTTTAACCATCCAAAATGTTTGGTAAAACTTAATTTGTTTCATTAGTTATCATGCCATGAGACTGACCGAATTAGGGCTATCTTTTCTTATTGTCTAATGCAATTTGGTCTTCAGTTTTCTTAAAATCTTTTGTGTTGTATACTAACATGAAGTTCATGCTATTCTAGCAGAAATTTTGATTAATCTATTAAATTTGTAGGCTCTATGCTTTGCATTGATGGATATTGGCAACTCATTTTATGTTCAAGAAACTGGCTCGGATAGGCAGATGCAAAGGAATGTCTGGTAATGTATTATTTTGAATTTCTTTGTTGTTTCTTCAGTTTTTTTTTTTTTTTAATGTTTGGATCCTTGTTCTGTCCTTCTGATCTGAAAAATAATTGCTTTTACATGTTTTTATGATGCAGGGTCGTAGAGATAATTTGCAATTTGATTAAGCATCTATCTCCTAATTCCAGTAGCTCTGCAGTAATGTCCATGGGTGTCAATATTTTAGCAAAGATGTTAAAGTGGTAAATAAATCCAGGTTTCTGTTATGTGCTTCTGTTTGATTTAAATGCTTGTCTGCTTTGTGGCTTGATATGTTTTCACCATAATGAGTCTTGCAATGGTATAATTTTAATCTTGTACTATGTCTGTTGTGGTACTTAGCTGTATTTAATGCTTTCGAATTGCTGATTTTTTTTGTCTGACTTCCTTATTCCTAATATGCTGGTTTTTTTTTCCTTTTGATCTTTGGTACAGTTCCCCTTCTTCTGTTGCTGCAGCTGCTTTAAGGGCAAACATATTTGATGTGGCATCAAGGGAGAGTATATTTGATAATGACTCTAATGGTTCATCAAGGTAAATCTCATGGATGAAAATGTTCAACTGTTGCAGAAAATATTTGAGATTGTGGGATTGCATGGTTATAAAAAATGAATAAGTATTTATATAATGATTCTGACTTTTTCTTATTAGTGGTTGTCTGACTTATTCCATGGGTTGTCAGATAAATTCTCTTAACCTTGTTATTGTTATTATTATTTTTCTTGGTGTTTAATACCTGTTGGTTTTTTTTTGGTCTTATCAAAATGCTATGTTTATATGCGTTAGTGTGCCTTGCATGAAATGAATCTCACACTTTGCATTATGCTTATTGTTGCCAATGTTATGGTTGACCACTTAATTTTGTTGTTTGAGTTAACGTCTTAACTAATAATAGCAGACTGATAGGACCCTAAGTTGTAATAAACAAATAAGATTAAGATTTTTATTGAATAATAAGCAAATAAAGCTAAAAGGGACAATAAAGTAACCTAATATCCTAAATCCTAGTTTAAACAGGTAATCTTGTTTATAAGGACTCCTGAAATCTTATCTTATTTGCTATAATTGGGAGTCTAACAATATCTCCCCTTTGTAATTGACTAGTCCTCAAGGTAGAAGAAAGAAAATTGCACCTTAACTTCATGCATACCTTCCTATATTGATAGGTTCATCGTCTGTTTTTGTTCTGTCCACCATGGGTAGTTTTCCTCCCTCATCATTGGCGTCTATCAATACCTTTAAATGGGTGCTTAGGCAAACACGATTTTTGAGTGTACTGCTTCTCACAGCAACAGCTCTAATTCCTAGCTCGCCAAGCCCGCATCTCTGACAGTGTTTTATTGAGATTGTTGCAACCCATCCAAAGCCGAGGTAGTTGATCTACTGGAGGTTGATCTGTTGAAGCTATTGCCTTTTTCATAGGATGCATTGGTTGTTTATTTCATTCGGGTTGCAAGAAGATGAAATTGGGGCCCTATAATTCATTATCCGTGGGTTGTATGAAGCGGGTCGATCGAAGTCTCCCCATTTGTCTTCTTTTCTAGATCCCAAGCCAACTCCATTGATTGAACGAGCTCTTGTGGGTCCTGAGCCTTTATTCAACGTTTGATTTCCTCTTAGAGTCTGTTGGTGAAATTTTCCAAATATGCTTGTTTTGGTAACCCTGACATCATTTTGGTGACATATTCAAATTGTTGAATGTTGTCCTCGATGGTGGCAAACTGACAAAAAGCTTCCATTTTTTTGCAGGGATTTCCAACCTGCCATCTGTCAAACCTCTCATTAGTTCTGACATCTCCCAACTCATTGTCGGCATTTACCCCCTCATCTATCTAAACCAATGAACCATGATAACCCTCCATTGCTATAAAAACGAATTTGACTTTATGCTCGGGATTGCTATTGTGAACCTCAAAGTATATACCAACCAAATCTTGTCCATTAAAATTTGGGAGTTCAACCTTCTTAACTGAAAATCTAAACTCGTTTCCGTGTTGGAGGAGCAGAGGTATGAGTGGTGGTGGTGCAACTTGGTTAGCCAATGGGTCGAACATTGGTCACCACTAGGAAGTCAGTATCACTCCTAATCCCTAAAATTGCCCCTTGCAGCTCCAATACTAATTGATAAGACCTTAAATTGCAATACACAAATAATGGCAAACTTTTTTATTGAATAATAAGCAAAGACAACCAAAGGGGCTTGTTTAAGTAGGTTAATCCCTTTATCCAATCCTAGATTCTAGTATGATAAATAATCTTGCTTATCCTAAATCCTAGTTTAAATAGGTAATCTTGTTTAGAAAAGATTCCTGAAATCTCAAGGATAATGAAATCTCACCTTATTAACTATAACTGAGAGTCTAACACGGACTTTTATTGTTACTGATTCAACAATCATTGAAGGAGAAATGCAATTTGAATCTTTAGTCTTATTGCCACGTTTTAGCATTGGCTATGTTGATTTTCAATTCTTTAACTGTTTTGAATAGAATTCATGCAGCCAATTCCATGTAGTTGGGACTAGTTCTTGTTTAATTAAATTAAATTGCTAATTCTTGGGTCAAATGTGGGTGGCTATTGATAAACTTCCTCTTTTCATCTAATTTTCCTTCATAGTTTGCTTAAAATTGATACTGTCTTATGTCATATATGAGCTGCATTGTTGGCTGCTTGAAATTGATTATTAAATGCATTGCAGTGAGTGGTTGCTTTCTGGGAAACTAGCAAAGATGATTTCGATTGATTGTGAGCAGAATGATAATGATTGCCCTTTAACCATATCAGGTATATCCAGCAATTGCCTCTTTTCAGTAATTGGCTTAGGATTGCAATATTTTATCTTTTTTTTTTTTTTTCATTTGCTTATTATCGGCAATCAGTATTTTTATACTGATTAGTTAAATTTATTCAATTTGTTCTCTAGAAGTTATGTTTCATAGAATTGAGTTCTATTTATTCAGGAATGTACTGATTTTTAAGTGCACTCAGGATTCTGATGAGCAAATTATGACCTTGCAGTGTTGGACTTTACCAAGCAGCTTGTAGAGACAGGTCTGGAGAATGATTTTGTCCAAGCTTTAGTTGTTTTCTCGCTGCAATATGTTCTAGTTAATCATGAGTATTGGAAATACAAGGTGAAAAATGTCCGCTGGAAAGTAACATTGAAGGTATGTTGCATTTTATTAGTAGCTGCATGTTACTCATATATGTTTTATTTTACCTCTTAAACATGTGTCTCAACTCTTAAACTGTTAGAAACCCCAACAAATTCCAATTCCACAACCAACACAGCTAGAGCAAACGACAATGAACTGTGGGAAATAGCAGGAATTTATATTGCTTCTTAGTTGACTTTGTGAGGAACAACGGTTTACAAAACAAAGATAACAAAACACTCCTAAGTCCAACTATATGAAAGGCAGATTTCTCTCCCTAGGTTGTTTAGCTTTTGGGAGGCTAAGCTTCTCTCCTTAGTCAATCGAAAGTGCCTACCAATTTCAATATCGATCTCTACCTTTTTTCATTCCCCTCTTTCTAATCATTTTTTCCTCATTTCTTCCTTAAGCCATCTGGCCCTCTTTGATCCTATTTTTGCGTCTCATCCCATTTACTTTTTTCATGCCCCAATTGTCCTCCAACTGTTCTAAGGCCAATACATGGTCCTATCATTACCTGCCCCTATTAGATCCACCTCATTCTCAAGGTGGGAAAATGAGATTTTTTTTCCTTTTGGAAACTAAATGAACAAAATTTCAAAGTCAAACAATTTTTAATTAAACCTCTCATCAAATGTCGCCCATGTCTAATTCCTTGTCTTCTGTACGCATGAATTTCCCTTCTTCTCTCCCTTCCTCGTTGCATGATAACATTACTCACCAATGTTGAAACTTGCAACAATGGTTTGAACCATATTTCTCATCACACTGGAAATATAGGCCCTTCTCCAATTTTGATTGCATTTTGATGTTCGACAATTTTTGAAAATTTCCCTATTTCTGTGCACTTGAAATCGATCCAGTAGAACTTGCTGACTCATTATGCAAATTGAGTGTAACTGGTCTGGATGAGTCCCCTCTGTTGATTTTTGAAGATGGCTGGTAAAAAATTGATTATGGTTGGTTTGGGCTTGTAGGTTGGTATGTGGATGGATTTAGAAGGTTTGTGTTTGGGGTTAATTGTGTTGTGACTCTAGGGCTATGGTAGTGATATTTTCAGTTAGATTGGGTGAATGTGTGGGATGAGAGATGTGTTTGTACAGAAATTGGAGTGGAAGTGGGTTGGATTGGGTTTAGGCTGCAGTAAGTTGAAGCGATTTGGTTATGGATGTTAGTATAAAAAGAGAATTGGGTCGGGTCATAGTATGTATCTGAGTTAGGTGTCTCTCGCCTAGTTTTTTTCTTTGATCTTCTGTGTTGTCTCTATCACCTCTTCTAAATCCCTTAACTTGAATAATTTCACCTTGGCTCCAATTTCTTCCCCCAGTCTATTCAGAAATGCTCCCAATAGGATTTCATCAAAAACCTCCCTTAACCTTTCTGAGAGAAGCTCAAATTGGCAGCAATAGTCACCTACCGAGTCATCCTATTGGAGTAACAAAAACTCATTGTATGGGGAACCTTCTTGTGACGACAAATGTTGAAGCAAGTTGTGCTTCCATTCATCCAACTGGCGAATGATTGCCTGGGTTCATGCCATTGCAGCCAACTCAAATCTACTCCTTCCATGCAGATTCTGACGACCGTTAGTCTCTCATGTTTCGCTAGATGATTAACCGAAAAATAATGTTCAACACGAAAGACCCAACAAGTCAGATTGTTGCTGACAAAGATTAGCAGTTCAAGTTGACAGTGTAGTGTCTCTTGTTGGCATCCACTCTTGTTTTCCTCAATTTTCCTCTCATGCACCCTGATGCCTTCTCTGATTTCCATCTCTCCATTCATCACTTGTTCATTTCATCTCATTGGTAAGGGTGGTTTTGTCTCTCTCATCGGACACAATTGCGCTGACAGTGGGAATTGTTCCTTCTGTGGTTTTCCTTAACCATTACTAGGTAACTTTTTGTTCTTCATCATTTCTCTCAACTCTTTGACATAATCCTTCATGGTTTCCACATTGCTCTCCAAATTGTGCATTCTTGAATTCACCTTCTCCAACTTCATGTCCTTTTCGTCTAATCTATTCCTTGCAAATTCAACCTCCTTCTCCAGTCCCTCTGCCCTGGTCTCCCTTTTTCGTCATGCTTTGATACCAATTTTGTTAGAAACCCATATAAATTTAAATTCCAAAACCAATACAAACAGAGCAAATGACAATGAATTGTGGGAAATTGTTGAAATTTATATTGCTTGTTAATTGATTTTGTTAGGAACAACAGTTTACAGAACAAAGTTAGCAAAACACTCCCTAGTCTGGCTATTTGAGAGGCCTGTTTCTCTCCCCTGGTTGTTTAGCTTTTGAGAGATTAAACTTCTCTCCTTAGTCAATCGAAATTGTGCAATATTGATCTTTGCTTTTTTCCTCACCTCTTCCTTATCATTTTTTTCTCTTTTCTCCCTTAAGCCACATGACCCTCTTTTGTAAGTGGTCCTCCTGTTTTTGTGCCCCTTCCCATTTACATTTTTCATGCCTCTCCTAAGGCAAATATGTTGTCCTAACACAAACACACACAAACTGAATATTGAAATTGTTGCAGCTAACTATTCAGAAGTCAATAAGGAAACATAATTTTATCGAATGAAATAGAAATATCAGCCACTGATTTACAATGTTCCAAGTGCTACACCTAGTTTTCTGAACTATAGTTCTCTGTGTAAAGTAACATAAACTAATAAACCAAAAGCTGAATAAATTATTCCCCTGTTCCCTAGTGTACTTCAATAGTTATTTCTCTCATGTAATCATAATCATAACTTTCTAATTTAAATTTATTTAAATTTCCCTTCTTATCTATCCTTCCCTTATCTAATCCCAATTCTAAGTTTCTAATTTATGTTTCCCTTCTTCCTCATCTATTCGCCTTTCCTTCTTATGCTGATACAGTAATGTCAATTTTGACTACTGAATTTTTGATGCAATGGTGAAATTTAAGCCTATGAGACATACCCCTTTATGCAAAAATGTTGACAGTTAAGGTCTAACCTCTACAGTAGGATTAATGTTGGTTAGTGAACAACTTACTATTTTAGATATCATAAACTTTGGGTACGCTTCATTTAATACCATGTGAAAACTTTCTGAAACAGCCTTCGTGGCAATTGCAGAAAAGCTAAAATATATATGATCAAGTGAAGGCACCATAAGAATGTCTTACTAATTAAGAAAATCCAGTAGAAAAGTCCAGATCCTTAATTTTCTCATTAATGCAAATTTTGTTTATGGTCATCTTTATGGTATCTTTTACAGAGTTGCCTTTATGAAGCATGGTCTTGTTTCAAATTCCTGCATTTTGTCTTGCCTAAGCATGACATATTTGTCGTTTTGGTTCTGTGCAGATGACTTAATTAAGATTCTAAACATGGAAATAGGTGTTTTGAAATGAGAATTTTCAAAATGCTGAATTTTTTGAATGTGATGAATGTTAAAATAATCAAAAATTTTCTAATATGAACTGTTTTAGGTTCTTGAAGTGTTGAAAACTTGCATCTTGTCAACTTCATGCTCTGGAAAATTGGGTGAGATGTTCTGGAGTATGCTACTTTCCGACTCTTCTATCCACAGTACACTATTTCGGATTATTTGTACAACTTCAGAGGCGTTAGAGGTCAGTCATGTTGTGCATATTCATTTCTTATATATTTTCTTTGCAGCCATGAGTCACTGCTGCTTCCCTTACTAATACAAGTGCAATTGCTAACAGAAACTATATGTCATCCGCACCTTTGAACTGACGGAAATTGAAGGATTACAGCTTGCTATAGTTTCTGTTTTGAATGTTTTGTATATCATGCTCTCAAAGTTCTCAAAGGTGAGCATTAAGATTGATGAGATTTGCAATATGAAATGCATGCTACATAGCAAAAATTCTGAGGTAATATATGATCATATTAGTAAACTGATTAGCAGTTCTGTGTATCTTCCAAGTTCTTATGATTGTTACCCTATTCAGCGAGTTTAATTAAGCTAGGAACCTTTTAATTTGCTCTAAAGTAAACCACATTAGAATCAGACAACCTTTATTTTTCATTCAATTATCTTCATTTGACATCACCAAATCCAGTCAGACACGTATTGCTTTGACTATTTTTACACTGTCTCTATACATATATATTTCTGACTATTCTACATCCCCTTCCCTTGCCACCAAATGGTGTCCTAAAAGTTAAATTTGTTCTTCTTTTGCAGGAAATTCCTTCCAGCCTTCCCATCTTTCACCAAGCTCCGCTGTCATCTACAATGTCATCAGTTACTGTTGTTGCAGCTGTTGCATCCTTGATGTCGTATTTTCGCAATCCTGTATGGACTTATTTCCACACTCCAACTGGAAATTATGATGCTTGAACATTTTATCTCTTATTTTGCTGATTGTATTTGGGCACTTCATTGCTGAGCATCTTCCAAAATGGTTTTTGAATTGTCTATGCAGGCTATACAGGTTGGCGCCGCCAGGGTACTTTCCATGTTGTTTACTATAGATCTTTCCCAACCAAATTTGTCAGCCAATGCATGCTTTGGTTTAGATGACAAACAGGTTTAGCATTGCTTAGCTTTGGTCAGCTTCTATTTAAGGACTTAGCTTTTCATTTTTTTTTTTTCTGTAATTTGAATGATTTCTTGGCTTTAGATTGCAGGTTTAGGGCATTCTGTTGATTGCATGCTACAGTCAGTAGAAAATGAAGATCTATTTGTTGCTTCAGTACATCTGCTTACTGCTGCAGCACGATATCAGGTTTGTTATTGTATTTTTGTTGTTATGGTTTTGAAAATTGCCTTTGTTAATTAACTCTTTAACTACTTATATGCTCGAAGTTTATTTACTCATGATATTTTTTTGACTCTGGAACTGTTTCCTTATTGGTTATGTTTTCTTTGTGCCTTTTTGTTGCAGCCTGCTTTACTTATCGCTTTATTTTGTACAAAAGAGAATACTGATGTCCAACCAAGTAATGGCAACGGCATGAAGCATCCAGCAAATGAAGCATCCTCAGAGCTGGTAGGGTCCACAAAGTCAAGTCTGGTCGATGCACTGCTGCAATATGTTGAAAGATCTGATAATCTTATCAATAGGTATGGTTTGGAAGGATTTTTATTTTAGTCTAATATTGACAGAAACTGTTAGATTTTGTCACTTGTAGATTGGTGTCCTTTATATTATCACAAATCAATGTCATTAAGCAGTAATTTGTTTGAAATTCTCTTTATCTCCAGTAATCCTCGCATATTGCTGAATGTTCTTAACTTCATGAAGGCATTGTGGCAAGGGGCTGGTCAGTACACAAACATTTTGGAGTGGTTGAAAGGTTCTGGAAAGTTCTGGAAACAACTGGCCAACTCATTTTCTTCAATTTCTGATTCGCAATCTCCTAAACTTGATGAAATGACAGAAAAGGAAGCTTTGAGTTTGGTGTATAAATATCAATGTCAATCTATTATCTTGGAAATAATGGCACATGATTTGTTCCTGAGGAAAAAGCTGTTACATGTTGAGTCACTTATAAAACAAGCTACTGAAGCTAACGGGAGGTTAGAAAGTGCAGCAAGTGCTGAACTGTCTAAATCTGTGAATGATAGTGATTTTAAGGATATCTTGTCAAGTTGGCATCAGAGCTCTGTTTTGGGTAGCTTGATAAAGTCCTATACTTCTTCTGCATATGATAATGAGATACTTTTTCATGCAAAGGTGACTATCTAAATAGTTTTCCTTTTTCAGCAGAACTCTGTCCTCAATTAGTTACTTTCATTTAGTTTTGAATGTTGCCACCGAATAACAAATTTTCCATAAGAATTCTCTGTGCCTGAATGTTATATACTTGAACAATGTAATTTACATCAGTTAATCACGTCTTCTGTTGATGTGATGTTATACTTTTTATATATGAAACTGTAATATATTTACAATTCATTGACTCCTTTGCAGGTTGCTGTGAGTTTACTTGCTGTGCTTATGATAGAAAAATTAGCAACTGGTGATGCAGGAAGTTTGTCTATTTCATTACTTGAGAAGTTCCGCATTATGTCTAAAAAGGTATCACACTGTCTCTAGTATGGGAGGTTAAATGTTTTCAATAAAGCGATCGTAACTTCATGCTTTTATGTCCATCCACTCTATCCTAAATTATTGTTCTTCTGTTCACATCATGCATGACTACATTTTTCTGTTGACAGCTGACAAGTCATAGAGCTTTTACTCAATTGCTGGTGCAATACTCCCAGCACCATTACAGGTGAAGTTGATATACACACTTAATTTAAGTCTTTTACTTCCAAATAGGGTGCTAACATCTACTTAGGCATGTTAGTTGCTGCTATGAAAATTGTAACTGTTCATAATCTGTACTGGACTATCTGCATGGCATAGCACTTGTGATATAAATGCATCAATTCACTTGTTTTCTGCCAAATCTTACCAAATTATAGAGGAGGGAAGGGAAAACTTGAGAAGAAGTAAATGTATCAAGGACCTTGTGAACATTCCCTTTCTTTCATTAGAAATTTCATTTGTATTCTATTTTCTGCACTTATTCGTAGTACTACCAAAAGGAAATTTTCTATTATACATATTTTCTTGTAGCCAGAGTATAGATGTATTTGTGTGCAAGTCTGCACAGTTTCGTCTTTTTGCTTTTGTCCTTTTACCCGCTTCTATTCAAATTCAAAGAGTTGCTATAGCCACGCCCAATGCAGAATCAATGTTGACACTGCAATTCCTGGCACTTGGTGATTAATTGTCCTACACAATGTTCATGAACTTGTGTTATTCTGCTTTCTTTTGTCTCTGATAAACAAGGCCACTAAATGTTTCCATTTATATTTCTCCTTGTTCTTTTGCACAAGTTGATCACTGCATTGATATTTTTTACCAAATTAATTTTAATTAAATCCTCTTTTTTTGGGTTTAAATTTCTTCAGTGAAGGGAAAGATTTAAAGACTTTGATACTTAGTGATCTTTACTGTCATCTGCAAGGAGAGCTTGAAGGCCGTAAAACAAGTCCGGGACCATTCAGAGAACTTTCCCAGTATTTGATTGAATCTAAGTTCTGGCAATCATATGAGCATAAGCATGATGGTGACCTATTTGCAACTGCCAAAGATGTGTATATGTTCGATCCTGACTGCATAAGAACAGATTTGGGTTTTGAAATATGGGATTATTCAGAGTGGAAATCCTCTAAAGTAATTGCTGGCAAAATGTTGCATCACATGCAACAAGCAAACTCGATGCTTTTGCTTGCAACTTCAAAGTGTTTTGCACTGAGAGCATTGGTAACCGTCTTGACTGTGTATGAAGATAACGTGAGTTCCCTAAATTCTGAATGTTTCTGGTGCAAGTTAGAGATGAGAACTATTTTTTTCTGTGAACTTTTTATTGTATACTTTTTTTGATACATGTTTTGAAAGTCAAGGTTAACTATAATTTCATAACATGAGAAGTTAGTTTTCCTTGCTGCACTGAGAGCACTATTGACTATTTTGTATATATTATTAATTTATGTTTGTCTACTGGTACAGTCATTTGAGAAAGGGACGGCAATTGGTGGGAAGATCCCTGATCAACTAGTTTTGTGCATTGAGACCATATGCCAAAATTTTGCCTCCACCTTAGAACTGTTAGCTCCAACATTGGATGCTCCCCAAGAAATCCTTGATTTCCTTGCAGCACAAGTAGAATTACTTCTTCATCTTGTTAGGTCTGTAGGGGAAAGCCTTCCTTCATCTGTTTGTGTTCTTGTTTTGAAGACCAGCAGTTCTGGCCTTAAAGTGCTGTATGACTTGAGGACAACAGTTACTGGGGTAAAAATAACGGTGAAGCATTTGCTTCTGGTTCTTCTTTCATCACTTGAAGTTACTTTCCATAGTTCATGTTTAGATGCAGTGAAAGATAAGGAATCTATTGAAGATGTTGCTAAGGTTTCTAACCTGACCTTGGGGCTATTACCTATTCTCTGTCATTGCACCGCCAGTGCTGAGCACTGTACCCTCTCCCTGACCACGGTGGACTTAATACTTCGAAGTTTTCTAGCACCAAGCACTTGGTTCCCCATCATACGGCAACATCTCCAATTGCAGCTTCTTGTTCACATGCTTCAGGACAAATCATCTTTTGCCTGCATTCCTGTAATATTGAAATTGTTTCTAACATTGGCACGGATCAGAGGAGGTGCTGAGATGCTTCTTAATGCTGGATTTTTCTCATCTTTAAGAGTTTTGTTTGGTGATCTACTGGATAGGCCTGCCTCAGTGGTTAAGCATGATAAGAGTTATCTAGATGTAACAGACAAAGCTGATAAGCTTCGATGTACTTGGGGACTTGGCTTGGCGGTGGTTGCAGCCATAGCTCAATCTTTAGGAGAGAGTTTTTCCATAGATATAGTGGACAATGTGATACCTTACATCTTTCAAGGGAAAGCTTATCTGATTTCGTATTATCTCAATGCTCCAGAATTTCCTTCATTTTATCATGACAAGAAAAGGCCTCGTGCGCAAAGGACTCAAACTTCTCTGACTTATCTGAAAGAAACAGAGAATACTCTTATGCTGATGTGTGTGCTTGCTAAACATTGGAGTTCTTGGGTTAAGGCCATGAAAGAAATGGATTCACAACTAAGGGAGACAAGTATCCATCTTTTAGCTTTTTTTAGCCGAGGAGCTAATCGTATTGGAGAATCTTCTGGAAGGAGTGTTCCCCTCTTATGTCCTCCTGTTCTTAAAGAAGAGTTAGATTGGTGTAAGAAACCATCAGTTATCAGCAGCAAAAATGGATGGTTCGCTCTTACACCTCTTGGTTCTGTGTCAAAGACCAAGTCCACTACAGTGTCAACCACAAACGCTCTTGCCATCAGGGATCAAGCAGCTGAAAGCAGTGATCCTGTTTCTCAAACATTCTTCTCAGATGCTGTCTCTATTCAGATTTATAGAATTACATTTCTTGTTTTGAAATTTCTTTGTTTACAAGCTGAGGGAGCTGCTAAAAGGGCTGAGGAGGTGGGTTTTGTAGATCTTGCCCACTTTCCCGAGCTTCCTATGCCTGAGATTTTGCATGGCTTACAGGTATGATGGTACCATATGTTCTTTCACTAGCATTGATGCAGTCATGTTTTGTTGACATATCAGTTGCTTGTGCTTAATGATGTAAAATCATGTTGTCTTCCGAATCTAAAATAGTAACTCAAATAGAAAAAAGTTTGTGCCTTAAATTGATTAATTCTCCAAATGCAGGATCAGTCAGTTGCTATTGTCGCTGAATTGTGTGAGGCAAACAAATCGAAGCAAATTCATCCTGAAATTCATCGTGTCTGTCTTTTACTGCTTCAAATAATGGAAATGGCTTTGAACTTGGAACTTTGTGTTCTACAAATTTGTGGGATAAGGCCAGTCCTAGGACGTGTCGAGGACTTCTCAAAGTCACTCAAATTATTGATACAAGGTAATAACCTCATAGTTTTACTAACTATCAATTTGCGTTCGACCATAATAACAAACTTATTTTGTTGGTCAATTGTAGCAACGGAAGGGCATTCTTTTCTCAACACATCGATGAAGTCATTGAAACAGATAATATCAATCGTTTATCCTGGATTGCTGTGAACTCGTGAGAACATAGGTACCCCCCGCATTATATAAAGGGTCGGAGAAATTTTGTACATATTACGATTTTGTTAGATAACGTGAAAAAAGGATAAGATTTTGTTGAAAGTCATGCATGCTATTATTATATATGCATATGATTGAGGCGTTTTCTCTTGTCATTTTGTTTTCTTTCCTTTGTTTTTGTTGCATAGTCGGCGTCACTCATTATGTGAGATATGATTTGATTTGTGTTAACGAAAGAAGCTGATATTTTTAGCGCATCGAGTGGGCCAAGCGCCTTTGTGGCGCAAATCTTGACACGTTTCTATGGCGACACAACCCGACTGTGATTGCATATGGGTTTATACATTCATCTGCTAACATATCGCGAATGACATCTTTGTTCCGCCCCCCAGCCTGATAATCTCAGCTTTAGTTTGATTCCAATATCACAGTAAGAAACAATCAACCAGGCGACGGGGAAAGCATATATTTGGTTTCTGCCCATTCAATGATGAGGACTGCTTTCTTCACGAAAACAGGCATAAAAGGTCAAAAAGAAAGCCTTTGCATCTGATACCTCTCTCTATGCATATTGTGTTGCATTTAAAAAATACTTTAGATCCCGTATGGATTTTAAATAAGCTTAGACGGTGATATGATATCTGATCTCATCATTTAAATTAAAATAAAAAGTAGAAAATAGAAAACCACTTCGTATATAAAATAAAATAAGACCGGAATCATTCGAGTATCAAATTACGAATCTTGTTTTTCAGTATGTTTACTCACTGTAGATTTTTTTTTTTAATTTTTACCATCAATATATATTTGCTCTTATAATATAATTTCCGTTTTATTGTTATATTATAAATGTAAATGTAGATATTGTTGGGATCACGTTAAAAAAAAAAAATTATAAAACGTGTTGAAATTAAAAAAATCAGTACGTAATATAACGTACGTGTACAAAGATTTTTTGACAAAAGTAAGTACCCAGTCCCACACACGCTCTCCTGCTGACTCAGCCTCGGATCCCCCACTTAACCCTGGTCAAACTTATAACCTAACCATGGTTACTTCAACCACTTCATTCTCCGTACACGTGTCGTCCCTTGACGGCCCAGATTTTCTCTTTCTCATCCTCCCCCACCGCTTCTCCCCCTATATAATGCCCCACTAAACCCTAACAAATCTCCACATCCAACAACGTTACAAAAATCTGGTCAGTTTCTTTCTCTCTTTGTTGAATCTAGTTATTAACTGAGTAATGGCGAACCCCAGGGTGTTCTTTGACATGACCATCGGCGGTCAGCCGGCCGGGAGGATCGTGATGGAGCTCTTCCAGGACAACACTCCCCGGACGGCGGAGAATTTCCGAGCTCTCTGCACTGGTGAGAAAGGAGTCGGTCGCTCCGGAAAGCCACTCCACTACAAGGGATCATCCTTCCACCGTGTGATCCCTGGGTTCATGTGCCAGGGAGGTGACTTTACTGCCGGAAACGGTACCGGAGGAGAATCCATCTACGGCGCCAAGTTCGCCGACGAGAATTTCGTCAAGAAGCACACGGGACCCGGTATCCTCTCCATGGCCAATGCCGGACCGGGAACCAACGGGTCTCAGTTCTTTATCTGTACCGCCAAGACCGAGTGGCTTGACGGGAAGCACGTGGTGTTCGGTCAGGTTGTTGAGGGAATGGACGTCGTGAAAGCCGTAGAGAAAGTGGGGTCCAGCTCCGGCAGGACTTCGAAGCCCGTGGTGGTCGCTGACTGCGGTCAGTTGTCTTAGATTAAAAAAAATGGTAGATTGTGATGATGATCATGATCATAACGGAGTGCTTTGTTTTCTAAGATGTGGTGTCTGTGGGGTTTAATTCCTCTTTGCTTTTATGGGCTGTTTTCACCTCGAGTCGTCTTCGGTAGTTAAATCGATCCTGTGTCTGTCTGTAATGGATGTGCCTTCTAAATAAGAAACAGCACTTAATTATGATTATAATCATCTTAATTATCTGCTAATTTTAATGCAATGCTTATTTGCCTTTCTTTGTTTACAAAGACTCAGCACGGAATGGATAGCGGATCTAGGCAGAAAATAAAAATAAATTCTCACTTGACCTGGTCCATGCGATTTAGAAGATGGAGACTTTTGTGGGCCCGGATTAGCTTTGGCATATTCCAGAATGTGCAAGTTGAGTGAGGCTTCATGATCTTGATAAGGCCAAATAACAATTTCCCACCCGAACTTTGATGAAATGACAATACTCAGTGAACCCCCCTTCTGAACTGCCAATTCCGTTAATCTTAAAAAAGAAAAATAATAAAAAATTATATGTAATTAACATTTTAAAAGGAGGTAGGTAGGGTATTTATGATTTTGTTAAAGTTTGAGTGGGAAATAGTGATTTGATCAGTTTGGATTTGGGTGACTTCTAATTGTAGGAATTGTTTAACCCCTCTCATAATTTTTTTAATCTTTATTTTTAGAAATCCACCAACGCCACTACTCACCTTTTCTTTTCTTTTTTTTTAAAGCTAGAAGTAAAATTGAAAGAAGTGGATTTTCGTAATTTTATTATTAAATAAATCAAATTTATATCAATAAAATGATGTAATTTTTAAATATGATTTTTTTTTTTTTACAATTTTTGTGTGATGCATTATTGATGTTAACTTATTTTAATTATATTTTATTAAAATTTAAAAAACTATTTTTATCGTCGTTTAAGTTATTTGATAAACATAAATAATAACCAATTTTCAATCATTCAACTTAAAAATTTTCTATTATAAAAACAATAATAAGTTAACTTTGGTTAGGTTTTTACTAATTTGGGACAGGCTTTATTTAATCTGGGTGTGTTTTATGTATTTTGTGAAAATAAATTTGGAAAAACAGTATAATCCAAGGTTTTTATAACTTATAATTATCATTTAATGTTATACAAAATGTTAATTGGGCCTGTGTAGTCTCCATGGAGCCCAACAAATTGCTTGGGCCTGTACACATCATCTTCTTACTCTTCTCCTTAGAAAATCAGTTCAATTCAAAGCTGGACAATGAAAATTTACATGTTCAAAACAAGAATGTTGGTGTAAAAGAGAAGTTTTGGTCATTCAACTTACAAGGCAAAGGAGGGAAACTTCCTTAACCATGGCATTTGCTTCTACTTCTATGGTGGTATTAAGAGGGAAACTTCTTTCAAACTCAATTTCTCAAAGAAGTTCTCTTGCTTTGCCTTAAAATAGAATATGCAATCAAACCATACAAAAAAGGTGGCCAACTTTATGCCCAATACTTTATTCATCCAAACAAAACAAACCCATTTCCCAAATCACCAAAATGAACAAGATAAAATGTTTAACCTCAAATTTACTCAATCAATAATCCAATCTTGCCTTACAAACTTGACCCCTTCAAGCTTTGTCCTCCATATCTTTACCAAACAAATCACTACCATATATAATTTTTCTCATTTATAAAGACAAATTTCTTTTGGTTATTTTCAAATTTGCCACTAAAATAGGAGGAGGTATGTCTAACCTATATAAGATAAAAGAGATAATGTCACATTAGAAATTTATTAAAACTGATTCAAAAATATATTAAACAAATTTAATATATATATTTTTTTAACCTTGAATCTTTTTTTGTTTTCTTTTGAGATTTGCTTCTAGAAGGCAACTTGGAACTAAATGTAAATTTTCTCTTCTCTGGTCTTAATTTTCCTTCAAACCAAACAACTGAAAGAAGGTTAAAAGTTAAGACAGAACAGCCTTAAGCAATGGATCCAGAGCCGAATCTGCCCCCACGTTGTTTATTTGCCGTCTGTCTTACAGCTTGTCATGTCGTGTCAGAATTTTTTACCATATTCCGCTCAATTTACCACTTTGCTCCTTAAGGAATGCGCCTGAGAAGTCGTCTAGACCTAGAAAAGGCCATTGTTGTCATTTCACTGAACTTCCAACTATGCCGAAAATCATTTATATATAAACCAATCAACTCCTGCCACCGCTCTCACTAAAAACTAAAATACAAAAAGAAAATACAAAAAAGAGTGCACCGACTTTTCAATCAATATAAAATCAACCACGAGAAAACCGAGTGTAACTTAACGAAGGTACACTACGAAGCAGGTGATAATCTCCCTGTTCCGAACAGTATCGGAAATTTCCGACAAGAAGACGAAATGTACTCAGTTTAGTTTCCCCAAGAAGACTGTTTCACAATTAGGTCTCTTATAACAGTTGAGAGGAGAGAGAGCCAAACGATTCACGAAACGCTGCGTTGCAGGGAAGGCAAAACAGCTGGGTCAATCTCGTTGGTTCTTTGTATTTTGGAGTTTTGTGTTTTTGAAAAGAGGGAAGAAATCAAAATCCAGAGAGTTTTTCGTTATGGCGGGAATTCAAACGCTTAATAATTATTATTAAGCGAGTTTTTTTTTTTTTTTGTAATTGGAAAGAGAACAAGGAAGTGAATTTGAATTTCGAATTTTGTAAATAATTGAAGAAGGAATAAAGAAGAGCGTGTGAGAGAGGGAGGTGGACTAGTATGGGGCTATCGGACAATTCGATGGGCTTGATTTTGGCCGTCGTGTCCAGCGCTTTCATCGGCTCGAGTTTCATTTTGAAGAAGAAAGGATTGAAACGTGCCGGAGCGTCTGGTACACGGGCAGGTTAGCAGCTTCAAACTTAATTATAATTTTATGATCTCCACTGTTTTCTCTAATTAAGAGTTTGTTAGTTAATGACTTATCGTTTTGAGTGTTGCTTTGAAGTTGAAATGCAAGCATTTGGAGTTCGAAATTCAGAAACCTTTTTTTTTTTTTTTGAGATCTCGAATGATCAAAGATAATTATTTGGAGTTTGTTTTGAAGGTTTGTGGATGGCAACTGAAATGATCGTTTGACTTCTAAATGATTATGAATCATGTTGTGGAACTATTGGATGAATGAGCTATGAACCCTAGTTAATAGTTTTGGGCTTAAGCTTTATTTGATTTGATTGTTTTTTGAGTGATTCAGGAGTTGGAGGTTACACCTACTTATTGGAACCACTTTGGTGGGCAGGCATGGTGACAAGTAAAGCATTACTACTTTCTCCTGCTTTGCCTTTTTTTTGCAATATATTGGTATGATGTTGAACAATCAATGACTTACGTGTTTGTGTTTCTGTATAAATAGTGCTTATTGGAGAGGTTGCAAATTTTGTTGCTTATGTTTATGCCCCGGCTGTTCTGGTCACCCCACTTGGTGCTCTGAGCATAATCATAAGGTGTGGTTGAAATATTATGAAAGAAGAGTTTCACTGGATTTCTTTCTTAATAAAATTTATATTTGACTTGTTTGAAATTTGATTGAATCCGAGTAGCGCTGTATTGGCACACTTCATGTTGAAGGAACGACTCCAAAAAATGGGTGTCCTAGGATGTGTCACATGCATTGTTGGATCAGTAGTGATTGTAATTCATGCTCCTCAAGAGCAAACTCCAAGTTCTGTACAAGAAATCTGGACTCTGGCAACACAACCAGGTTTTCTTTTTCTGGTTTAAAGATTTTTATTTTTGGATAATGTTATAAAGCTTCACTTTCTTGAGCAATTAATAATTTTTCTTCCTTTCCTGTCTCCATCAAACAGCTTTTCTGATTTATGTAGCTGCAACACTTTCGGTGGTGTTAGCTCTAGTATTGCACTTTGAACCTCACTATGGGCAGACAAACATATTGGTCTACTTGGGAATATGTTCTTTAATCGGTGCACTAACGGTAAAACCAACTATCAATAGATATTCTATAGTTAAGGATGTATGAAACCTCTTGCTCATTACCGCCTAGTGCTCATATTTTTTGATATTGCTCAGGTTGTAAGCATAAAAGCCATCGGAATTGCAATAAAACTTACTTTAGATGGAATAAATCAAATCGCTTATCCTCAAACCTGGTTTTTCCTCACAGTTGCAGCAATTTGTGTCATTACACAGTTAAACTATTTGAATAAGGTGAGTCTCCTGCAATCAATGTCAGTTTTTCCAGTCCATATGGCATCAATCCTTGTAATAGCTTGCATGCTTGTCATATGATGTGGCAGTATCTGTGAACTTTGATGTTACTAATTATTCTGGACGTAGATGATTTTTTTATCTTATTAACATTTCAAAATACAGGGATCCCCCCTCATGTCTTCCTCTTCTTTCCCTTTGACATAGTTTATCGTATGAATTTTACACGTGAATCTTCTTTAGTAGAGAAAATAGGACTTGCTGTCCCAATTTCTTCTAATGTTTTTTGGGTGGATGAAATATTAAGACAAGTCAATCAACTGGAATCCAACATCATACTATTTCCTCTGGTACAAAATTTCCATTTTTATGCCACTTCAGCTCATGGTGCCATTAATCATGTTATTTGACCTTCTAGTGTGGAATTCAGATACCTGCAGAGCATCCTTTGCAGCATGTTTCAAACTGAAGAATTAGTTTTGATTCTAAGGTTCACTGATGCCAAATTTGAATTTTTACTGCAGGCATTGGATACATTCAATGCAGCAATTGTTTCTCCAGTATATTATGTGATGTTCACAACTCTGACAATTATTGCAAGTGCAATAATGTTCAAGGTGGAACTCTTGATCCATCCTGAGGAATTATTTCTGATGCTGCAATATGGTAGTTCACCTAACTATGATCTAGAATGATAAACTTAAATGATATCTTGTTTTATGTTCAGGATTGGTCAGGTCAGGATGCCAGCAGCATAGCCTCTGAGATATGTGGTTTCATTACTGTGCTCTCGGGAACAATCATACTTCATGCAACGAGAGAACAGGAACCTGCTACTGCTCCAGGTACCATTAGATCTTTGTCTCTTTCATCTGGTTGGGGTTCCGATGTGTTTGGCTATCCAGATTTAAACTGGGGCTGCAAATGAGCCAAGCTTGAGTTTGCTGTTTCTTGGCTCAATGTGCTCACAGCTTGGTTTGAGTGTAATATTAGTAAACCCTTAAAAGTTTAAAATCTTGTAGTTACACCCTCAAAATCTTTACATACCTCCTAAACTTTTATATCTTAATATAGAAAAATTTATCTAGTCCCCTTAGCTTTTCAAATTCACATATACAACCAACATCGAATTTTTAATATAGCGGATAATTGATAAATGTATAAAATAGGAGGTTTAATTGTAATTTTTGAGATGAGCTTGAGTCAGCAACTCTTATCTATAGTGTGAGCTACAAAATCATGAGCTCAAGCTTGAGCCTTGGATAAAACTCAATTAAGTCAAGCTTGAACTTGACAATATTCGGCTTGGCTCGATTGCAACCCTAGTTTAAACCATTAATATTGAGGTGGTCTCTTCCAACTGATATGAATACCAAACAAAGTAAGACATGGAATTCCTTGACTTTTATCTAGGACTCTTGTAGCGCCATGTAATTCTTAATTTACTATGCAAAAGCATTCACGTAGTCGTTTCTGATCAGACTTTAGGATGAGCCAGTTTGAGCAAGAAACAATTTTAATTGGCTTCTGGTCATATCCTAGTATCTATACCCTATGTAGATAACATGTGCAGGTGGTGTTATTGATTAATGTGCTTCTCTAGCAGAACTACCATTTTGCTTTGTCTATGGCTACTATCTGCTTAGAAATGCTACTGTGGTTAGTAGGGTCATTCTAATTGATGATGTATTTGAAGGAACCTTGATATTGACTGATGGCAATGCCTTTACTATGCAGCAGGAACTGTAACATGGTATGTTAGTGGTGACTCAGTAAAGAGTGCTGAGGATGAGCACTTAATCACCATACACAGTTCAGATTACTATGTGCAATGAGATTTTTCTTTAATGAATTTGGAAGAGCTTGACTCCCCACCCACCCCTATCATCAAGGATCGCAAATTTGGAGAGTCGAGAGTTACTGGTTTGGAAAGGTAATTTTTGCATATACCTCTTCTGGACAGGCTGTGATACAAATCCTGGGATCCACATTCAGATTTTGGTCATCCCCAGCCTGAATATCAGTGTTTATCAATGCTAAGTTCAGCATATGGGACGAGAGTTACAGTGCAGTATCAACAGCAATGCAGAGAAATACTCAACAGGTTCAAATATATGTACTTAAAATTTGTACATATCAATGTTTATGAATATATCAAGTTGAGTTCATTATTTTCGTAATTCTTTGCTTGTTCATGTTTAGTGAATTTTGTTGTGCTTGATTTTTTAAAGTTTTGGGATATATTTTGCTTGTTATTTTGAACTGTTTGAGTTTCCTTATGCATTTTTTTTTTGTTCAACTTTCATTCCTAAAAAAAAAGTCTTGCTTTTGAAAATTATACTTATGAATCAAAAGCTAACTTTAATTTTTCTTTCTTAAAAAGAATCAATCTAGATAGGTTAAGACTGGATTCGAGAATCAGCTTAAGCTCTAAGCAGTTAAAAGCCAAGATTTCCACTACGGCATCACCAAGATGAGTTGGCCACGCTTGTCATTTAGCCTAAATTATTGTTCAACAGATTATTAACAATAAATTCCCTTAGTTTAAACAAGAAAAAGCCCCCTATAGTTATCGAAACGCCAAATTCTCCCCTTTTTTTAATTGACTTCCTTAAACTGAAGGTATATTGACGGTCCAGTATGAGTAGGGGGTTTTGTCATTGACAAAACCTGAGGGGTTGAGAAAACATTGCATGAATATTTCACATGCTTTGGCTGAGGGTATATTGTGGGTGGATGTTGGATCCTACACGCAATTTGTCATTGACCACAGATTTGGGATTTCTGAACGCTCCAACTAAGCAACCAAACAGTCCTCTATGGCTTCCTAAATCTAATTCTGAGGAAAAGTATAGATAAATCTGGAAATAATAGTAATATTTGAAAAAGGAAATTGATAAATTCCATTTAAATCAAGGCCCTCCATTCCACTCCACTCAATCCACTCCAAGACATTTCTCAACATCACGGAATCTCCCACTCTCATCCTGGACCGTCCGATGGTATTCTCACGTCGTCCCTCCATATAAAGCTCACGCTACCCCGTTTGGCTTCCAACCAACGCAAGCGATACCAAATTTAGAGACGCTAAAGAAAACATCAGCAACTATGGCGGCAACCTTGTCTTCTCCATGGCCGAAGCCCGGCGCCTGGGCTTTGGACGCCGAGGAACATGAAGCTGAACTTCAAAACCAGAAACAAGACCAAGATAACAACAACGAAATCGCCGATTTCCCATCCCTAGCCACCGCCGCCGCCACCAAAACCAAGAAGAAAAAGGGTCAGACTCTCTCCTTAGCCGAGTTTAACTCAGTCAGCCAGCCGACTCAGGCGAGCCGATCACAGGGCCTTACTCATGAAGATCTCCTCGTCCTTCCCACCGGTCCCCGTCAGCGTTCCGCTGAAGAACTCGAACGCTCTCGTCTAGGCGGTGGATTTAGAAATTACGGGTCCAATAATAGATATAGTAACAATTCGTTTGGTTCTAATAACAGTGAAGATTCGTCTGGCTCTCGCTGGGGCTCTTCTAGGGTTTCTAATAGGGATGTGAATAGAGAATCTCAACCGTCGCGTGCAGACGAGATCGATAATTGGGCTGCAGCTAAGAAGCCTGCCCCCATCGCGAGGAGTGGGGGGTTCTTCGATTCGCAGTCATCCAAGGCTGATGAAAGTGACAGCTGGGTTTCGAACAAGACTGAAACTCGGAGCCGATTCGGGTTCAACAGTGGTGCTGAGAGGAAGAGCAGTTTTGATTCTTTGTCGAGGGATAGAGATAATTGGGGGAAGAAAAGAGAGGATAGTAGTGAGAGTGAGAGGCCGAGGCCAAGGCTGGTTTTGCAGCCACGTTCGTTGCCTGTGAGTGAGGGGGGTGCTGACATAGTGAAACCTAAGGGGGCCAATCCTTTTGGAGAGGCAAGGCCGAGAGAGCAGGTGTTGGCGGAGAAAGGGATGGATCCGAAGGAGATTGATGAAAAGCTTGAGGCGCTGAAGATTAAAGAGGAGAAGGCTGATATGCCCGCATTTGGGAGAAGGGGACTCGGTAATGGGCGAGGCGGGTTTAATGAGAGCAGGAGTTGGAGGAAGAATGACACTGACTCGGCTGATTCAACAAGGCAAATGTTCTTTTCTTGCGTTTAACTTTTTTTCCCAAAACTTGAACTTTATCTTTAGATGTTGGGAAAGATACATGAAGATTACGATTCTTAAAAGTATGTTAGTATTGATGGTATGATAATTGTTTTTTGTGATCAATGCACGAATTTGTTTTCTTCAAATGCTATGGTTTTGTGGAGTTCTAGAGTTTGGTGAAGTTCACTGGATTGCTATGATTTGTAGCTGGGTTGGATTGTAGCACAAATGTCATCTGTAAAAACTTATTACTAAGTTGGTTTTTACATGGTTTTATCTATAAATTGTTCGAATAATTTGAGATATATTGATGATGTATGACAACCGTTTGGGTCTATAAATTGCTCTATAAATAGTTTCTTTCTATATAATTTTATGTAGTAACTGTACTGGCTTGGCATCAGATTAGGGGGAAATTATGAAGGTTTTTCTTTTTCTTTTGCTGTTTTGCTCAATGCTATAACGTTATTATGTGACACATATAGTTTTATGTTACTACTAGGTTGTGTTGTGCATTGATTTATTCGTTTTTTCATTTGGTAACAAGAATCCAATTCCCATGTTTGGTTTCAGCATAGTTTACAATATTATCTTCTTAAAATTAAGTTGCTTGTCTATGGACCTTTATCAATGATAATAAAAAGCCATTGAGCCCTACGTATAGGCAAGAAGATTTATCACTTTTTAAGTTGAGTTACACTTGACAATCTTACTAGAACTGAAACATCATGACATGCCTCAATTGAAATTAAAGTGCTTCCAGTACATTGAAGTACACCCAAAGACTTTAGTTCAATAAAACCTTCTCAATTAGAATTATATCAGGTTTATATCCACCGTCATCTTAGAACATGATCACATGGCTACCAGGTTTTGTGTTGCTGAATAGAGAGAGATATAAGGTGTAATATAAACATTCTAGCATTAGTTAAATAGAAAAGGTGTCCCTCTATTGACAATAGGTGCTTTGTAGGTAACCTTGATTTTTAATTAATATTTTATGGTGGTTTGCACCCAAATTTGTTGTCAGCGCATGCATGAATGTATGTGTTGGTGTTTATAATGTGTTTGCTGCTATCTAATAACCTGCTAAACTCTGTGCAATCTAAAATTTGTTTTCTTTTGGGTCCAGTGCTGAGAAAACTGAGAATGGACATGCTGAAGTAGAAGTTGAGAATGGGCATGCTGAGGAGAAACTTGACATTTGACAACGGGCATGTTGACAGGAATTGAGTATAGAGATTGGCAAATGTGAAGGAAGAAACATTAAACTTATTAGAAGCTTGATGTGTTGAATTCTTGGATTGTTAATCAACCTGTCTATTTCCATTACTTTTCTACAGTGGGATGCAGTAATTAGACAATTTTGGTAGGCTTTAAATCAGTGATACTAGTTTGGCCAATTGGGCTTTGTTCTGTAGTGAGTGTTCCTTTCTAGATCATCCATGTTGTTACTGTTATGATATTAAATTATTAAACTCTGTTTTATCTTTTGTATTGTGTGAGTTACTACACTATTAATGGGGTTCACGCCATTGTGGATCTCTGATTGTTTTGAAATGGTGATCCAATAAATTAAGAAAAGATTATTTTGTGTGTGGAATTTTACCTTTCATTTGTTGCTCTTCATAATTTTCTGCTTGAATTATGTGTCATTTTTTTGCTTTTGGAGCATCTTGCAGAATCCTACTTGCTGCCAAGTCCTTGAACCAGAAAGGAAGGTTGCAGAAAATCTCTTTTTGGGTGGCCAAGGATTTGGTCGGTTTGAAATTATATAACGCCGAGGTCAGTTTTGTAGGATGATTTCAATTAAAACAATGACTAATCAAATAAACGCTGCCATCGTTAACAAGTTTATTCTTCATGCATATTAAGAATTTAAGAAATAGCAATATATTCCCAGATTGTGGAAACAGGCACTTCCATCAACTTTCAAGATGTTTTGAAACTTAACAACATCAAATAATTCTCAGTGCCATAAAATATGCTAAACAGATTGCCTTTCACATTTTTTTTATCTTTTTTAGACGAAATTAGGATACATGCAAGTTTTGGGGAATGGGAGTAGAATAATAAACTTAAAAAACTCAGGTGTAAAATAAAGCAATAGAAGGGATAGCTTGAGTAGTGAGTGGAATTGATCTCCATGTCCAAGGGGTGTGGGTCTAGGTTTCTATGACATCAAATCAAGATTAGACTTCTGATTTTATTCGATAGAATTTGATTGGTATGTTGGATTTACTCAATGTGACTGATGGTTTGAAAACCGGTTTAAAAAAAGAAAAGCAATTGGTTACTACTTTAATAAATGAATGGAGCACAATCTTTATAGAAAAATATGTTTGAGAGAAGAAATTGAACGAAGCAAGCGCATTTGACCATTAATGTCAATCAATGCTCTTTGGCAACTTTAACATCAACCAACACCCACCAACAGCTAAAAGTTGAAACATAGCGTTTCAAAGCTTCCCACGTCTCAAGTCTCAAATGAAACTCAAAACATTTTTAATGGAGGTAGGTAACAACAGTTACAAAATAGGAGTTCCATTATGATGGGAAATGCTCATGCCCATGAAAAGGGCAATCCTGGTGCTTTCAAATTAGCCGTTGGTGCTTAATTCCCATTCAAACAGGTTTAGAATGCTGTCTTCTAAAAAGCAGATCAATCAATGTCAATCCTTTAGAAATTAGGGTTTCCTTGGAAGCACATTAATTTTAACACTCTAAACCCATTTAATGAAACAATACCTTTTCATTTCCCTCTTTTTTTGTTTTTGTTTTGACTTATTTCTCTCTGTATGTGTCTGGGTGTAGATCAAGTGTGGACTCCATAAAGAAGCATTGCTAGCATTTAATTCTACAAGCAATTTCTCTAACTTTAACAGCTTAATAAAGAGATGGATCCAGCATGAGTGTATGGTCATGAATAATACAAACTAGCTTTTGCATTATCACTTTCTACGACACATTTACTTCATTTTTTATAAAAAATTTAATATCAAACATAATAAAATTCTTCATCAATGGTCTCAATGCTTAGAGTCTTAAATAACCACCAAAATTTAATGCCATTAACTCATTATAATGTGATAAATTTATGTTGCATCTTGCTAGAACTATAGCTAAAATGTAAAAGAGTTCTTCTCTTCTCAATTAGCATAGTATTATTGTCAATGGTCAATAAATTTTCTACCTACTTGTGTAATATACAAAATCTTGGAAACAACCCATCTGTGACTAATTTCATCAGTCTTCAATGAAATGGCCGTACTGTTTCATGCATCTTTTTATTTTTGAAATCAAAGTTTCTACACTCATAAATGTTAACAGTTGAGAGTTGAATGAGAAGGATCAGGCTGGCTTATTTATTTATTTACTTCCTCTCTCTGACAAGTGCAATTGAGATCCCAAAACACAAAACACAAACACTTCTTTTTTTCTTTCTTGGCCTCTTAACCACCTCACATTTAAGTTTCATGGATTGGTTATGCAGCAGGCTCCTCCTCATCACAGCTTTTCTCATTCTTGCAGCTGCCATTGATGCAATTCTAGCAGAAACCACAGTCTCGGGTACTGTTTTCTGTGACCAATGCAAAGATGGCCGATTGTCCCTCTTTGATTATCCTGTTTCTGGTGAGTGAGATCCATTAGCATTAAACTATTATCCAATGTGCTTGGTTTTCTTCACTGTTTTCCCTTGACATATTTTTGAAAAACATTGATGAATTTCATTATAGTATTCAAATGTTTTATATTTTCATTGTGTGTTTTCTTCTTTATTCTCAACATTAAATACTCAACCAACCAGATAACAAAGCTGGTCATCCTCTTCAAGTAATTTTATTTGTGAAGTTGGTAGAAGTGGAAAAACATGTTAATTTATGCATGCATAAATGGAATTTGATGATTTATTGTTTATTGTTAGTTTGCCTGGTTGTTCAGAGCCTCAACATTTAGCAGATAGGCTGAGTTTACCCTTCAAATTCGAATAGAAGGGTTGAAATAATTGACTCATTTTTTTCTTGGAAAAAGAGAGAACGAGAGATCCTGTTAAAATGAGACTGTAACATGTGAATATTGTTGGACCATGTGGTTTGATTATTGAATACTTTTCATTAATTAAGCTTGTAATCTAGCAGCTTTGTTAATTTCTTACAGGAATTAAAGTTAAGGTCACCTGTCCCGATAGTAATGGACAAATCGCAATGTCCAGGGAAGAGACAACAAATTGGCTTGGCACTTACGCAGTGAGATTTGATGGCACCCCAGACTTGGGTAATTGTTATGCTCAGGTTTCTGGCAGTGACCAAGAATCTACAACTTGTGGTGCAGCTGCTGGACCTGCCCAAAATCTTAAGCTTATGTTCAGGATGTTTGATATTGCAATGTATGCTGTGGATTCTTTGCTCACTCAGCCTGTTCACCCCATGTCATTCTGCCCAAGGTCATCTACCCCCAGCCCAGTATCTCCTCCAGTCACACCTGTGAATAGGCCTTCTTCTCCAAGGTCCCCTCCAACTTTCAACCTTCCACCATTGCCTCCATTACCTCCATTGCCCCCAATGCCCTTCACTGAAGCATCAGCATGCCCCTATCAGTAAGTTGTAGTCTTTCAGGCTGATTTTTCCTGTCCTCTTTTCTGAAATTATCAAATTCATTAGCTAACCTCACATGATGAGACTTACAGGTATGGCCTAGGCTAGCATATTTGTATCTATTTGTGTAAGTATATATTTTACAAGCGTATTGTTTTCTTCTCACTACATGCGATTCATAAAATGAATACAGCGAAAGCCAATATTAGCATCTTAGAACCCAAAAGTCATATACCAAACAAGAGTTTCACAAGGAACTTGTATAAACGTCTCCTAGAAGACAGCTTTTAGTCGATTGTCTTGATTCACCCATAACTTTTTTTTATGGAACAATACATTTTATCAGGAACTGGACGATGCCAGAGTACAAATGTTACTGGAGAGGGCTGAGTCCTGAGGCGAAAGTAGCATTCGTTTTCGGACCACTGGCAGCTCAACGATATGGGACAAATATGACATTGTGGGAAGGACTGCAAGGGAGAGCAGACCCTTACAGGACTCTGTTAAGAGAAGCAACAACTGCCCTTTTAAACTCATATAACAGTCTTGAATTTCCTTATAATACAGTTGGTGTTGTGACTCATACAAATTGGGCATTGACGGGATCTTCCAGGGATGTTCTCCTTACAGCTCTCCGGTTTCTGAGGGCTAATTCAGGCTCATCTGGCAGAGTCTCTTGCAGACTCACCCCTTGCAAGTGACGGGCGCTTATTATCACTAGCTTGATTCACCTTCTTTGTAGTCTTCCTACGTATTCTTCTAAATTACATTACTTCTGCCTTATTTTTAGCTATTAAAATATGTTTGTACGGCTTTGAAATATCCATCATTATGGTGTGTTTGTTTAGAGGTAATAAAAGGTTAATAATTTATCTGTTCCTAAAATATTTTAATTGATATGACTAGTAAAAGAATTTCAACCACACCCCCTTAATTTTTGATATAAACCATTAGATCCAAAGACTTAAATAAGTGGCTTATAAACCTTAAATGTTATATTATAGTTATACTTTCATCTAAACATAATCCATTATTTTACACAAAATTTGACAAAAATAAAGGAAATACCTTGTCTTGTAAGATAAACAAATAATAACTAGTTTTAATGAATATAAAAATATTAGAAACATGTTTCTCGTCAAAATATAAATTTATCTAAAAGATTAAAATATAGGATTTTAAAAAATATATATTTTTTAATCATTCCATACCATTTTAACCTACTTACCTTTAAATTTAGTCTTAACAACTTTAAGACGGGAAGGTGTAATACTGATTATAAAATAAATAGATAAATATAATATTTATCAGATAAACAAATATATATAATACTATTTACGAATAATATTTATAAGACTATTTACAAGTTATGTTCATATATAACAAATAAACATAATATTATTTATTAAAGTAAACAAGTATATATGATATAAATATTCTTCACAAAGAAAGTAGATATGATATTGTTTAGGCCAAAGGACATGTTCCCACCCCAGGTTTTTTCTTCCTATTCTTAACTTTTAAAAATCCAAAGAACTACTATTGATTATTTTTTATTTAAAATTTTTAATATTTTCAAGAAAATGACTTAATTACCCTCATAAAAATATAATATAATATAATATTTAAATAAAAAATATACAAATTTAAAAAATATAAAAATTTAAAAACTAGAAATAATCATCTAATTTAAGAGATAATCAGATCTAACTATCATGTTTAGTAAATATAACTAAATTGGTTATCTCTTTTTTAATAAAAATAATCGAATCTGATCTATTCTATTATCAATCACGATAAAAACGACTCATAAAATCATAAAAAAATATTTTAATTAATTACGCTATTATTGAAACGAAAGGTTCATCCCAGTATACCATGTCTACCGCAAATTAACTTTAGCTTTTCATTGACCAAAGTAGAGAATGGCCATCAATGGAAAAACTTCAGCTTGGTTCTTGATCTTTACCCTGATATTAGTCAATCCAATCAACGGCGATGAATTCCCCTTCATAGAAACAACAATACAGGAGATTCAATCAGCCTTTGCTAAAAAGAAGCTGACATCAAGACAACTGGTGGACCTATACATCACCCAGATCGAAACCTTAAATCCTCAACTTCGCAGCGTGTTGGAAGTCAACCCCGATGCGAGAAGACAAGCGGAAAAGGCTGACGTGGAAAGGGAGACAAACGAGGGCCGTAGATTCTTGGGAGAGCTGCACGGGGTTCCAGTGTTGTTAAAAGACACAATTGCCACCAAGGACAGATTGAACACCACCGCCGGGTCTTTTGCCCTGGTGGGGTCTGTGGTGCCACGTGATGCCACCGTTGTGGAGAAGTTGAGAAATGCTGGGGCCGTCATTTTGGGGAAGACTAGTCTCACTGAGTGGTACAGCTTTCGGTCTTTAGGCAGAGTTCCTAATGGATGGTGTGCTAGAGGGGGACAAGCCAAGGTCAGCTCTCTTCTGTTTCTGTGATTGATAATTTGGGTAACTAATTGTTTTATTTGTGAAAGAATAATCAAGTTCATATCCCAAATTTTGCTGATAATAACATTATTTTAGAGCTATAGCTAGATTATGAGATTATTCTTTCATGATATATATATATATATATATTTTAGAAGGATGTCGCACTTTGGATGAAGAACTTACACGCACAAAAGCAGTTTGTAGGAAATTATACATGAAACATTGTAATATTTTATTGTACATCGGAAAGTAATTCCTTTTCATATATTTCTTTTCTAGTTTTTGAACAGTTGTCTCTGTTTTCATTTTGCAAATGGTTAAGGCTTTGTGCAAGAGAAAGGCTTTTAAGTTATTAAGTGTATGATGAATGCACTTAATTGAGAGACTTCAAGCGAATAACATCATGCAGCTTATCGTGAATGATGATTGAGATTATGCACGTGATGATTCTTAGTATAGTCCTTTCTTAATTCTTATCATGGTCTTTATCTCTCTATTAGATTACTTTCCTTATTTAGGACTGCTATTGTAAAATTTCTTTGGCTCAAGGAGAACATTTAGAGGAACTTAGGCCTATGAGTTGTGTTTTGAGGATATAGATTTGAGGTGTTGGATTTTGCAACCCTCAGAATCTAGACATGGGATGTTTTTGAACATAAAAAACTAAACATATTCCAACAGGGCATATTCCATGAGAATGCTTTGTACCTGAAATTGATGTTTTTAAGTCCAATAGCTGGTCTGACGATCTTGCAGTGTGTGTCAAGTGTTTAAATTACTCTCTAACAGTAAATTGGAAAATGCTTTTCCTGCAATAAATTGCGTTTGATTTGTAGGCTCCAGCATTTTTTTATCAAGATGGGTAGTTAGTGATTTCAGTTGAAACTTATTGCCTAATATGGATAATATACAGAATCCTTACTTTCCATCTGGGGATCCATGTGGTTCAAGCAGTGGATCAGCTATATCTGTTGCTGCAAATATGGTGGTAGTTTCACTTGGTTCTGAAACTCATGGTTCCATCCTCTGCCCTTCTGATCATAACTCTGTAGTTGGATTTAAGCTGACTGTTGGGCTCACAAGCCGAGCTGGTGTCATTCCAGTTTTTCCCCCTTCCGATACCATTGGGTAAGGTTTTGTTTAAATGCTTGCATGACCTGTTAGAGTTAATATTGTTCAAAATTGACTAGAATGTTTAATCTTTCTATAGGAGTAAACTAGAGTTGCACTTTTATAATATACACACATCTTCATATGCATATAAGTTGATTAATAAATTTTGAATTTTTTAACTCATAATAATTTGTATCATGATGAATCTCAGACCCATAAGCAGGACCGTCTCTGATGCAGTTTATGTACTTGATGTGATTGTTGGATTTGACCCAAGAGATTATGAAGCAACAAGTGAAGCAGCCAAGTACATTCCCATAGGAGGTTACAAGCAGTTCCTCAACCAAGACGGGCTTAGGGGGAAGAGACTGGGGGTTGTCAGACATCCCTTTGTGGACTCTCTAAACAGATCCACTATCTCTATAGCATTTGAGAAACATCTTAACACGCTAAGGTATGAAAAGATAGATAAGAATTTGCGTTAGTCCAAATGTTTTATTGCATTGAAGGCAGCACCGATAATATTAGGCTTCTGTTTTGAAAATTTGTAGACAAAATGGTGCTACCATAGTGGACAATCTAGAAATAGCAGATGTTAATGTAATTATGAACCCTGGTAGAAGTGGGGAGCTGACTGCAATGCTGGCTGGGTTCAAGACCTCGGTAAATGATTACTTGAAGGAGCTTGTTTCATCTCCTGTGAGGTCACTTGCCGACATTATCACCTTCAATCAAAATAATGAAGAACTGGTAAGAGTGTGGTTTTCTAAAATGCTGTTTCTTCCAACAGAATCCAAGGAGCTAAGGTCACCAATATGATATTAGTATCTCAGTCGTTTAATGGATATACAAATAATTAGCAGTGTAAAAAGGGCATATTTGTAGTTAGAACTTCATTGTAAATTACTGCATTTTCCTGGAAATTCTCAAGTTTTCATTCTTAATTGGTCAATGTAGGAGAAGACTAAAGACTATGGTCAGGACACATTTATATCTTCAGAGAAGACTAGTGGGTTTCGAGAAAAAGAGAAGAAGGCGATTGAGTTAATGGAGAAGCTATCACGCGATGGATTTGAGAAAATGATGGCAGAATATGAACTGGATGCAATGGTGACACCGGGTGTTGGTGCCATTTCTGTGCTGGCAATCGGTGGCTATCCAGGGATTACTGTTCCAGCCGGTTATGACAGCAACGGAATGCCATTCGGTATATGCTTTGGGGGATTAAAAGGTACAGAGCCAAAGCTAATAGAAATTGCTTATGCATTTGAGCAGGCTACAATCATAAGGAGGCCTCCTTTCTCGAAATCATATGGATCAACAAAGGATAATTTTGTTGAAAGTATATGACAGAATTGATGGTCATTACGATTCTGTATTTTTCTGGAAGAGATTGTTGTAACATATTCACTGACGGAATTAAAATTGGCGCTGTGGTGTGGCAGTTGTAATTATGTTGTGTTCATCTGAAAAAAAGATTCAAACAGAAACGAAAGACAAAACTGACACTTCAACAAACTATTCCCCAAAAGTAGCCCAAAAAGGGAAGAGAACCTCCCAATTTAACGATAAAAAGACAAATGCAAAAATTCAAGAAGAAAGGAAGGTAAAGAAAACTACTTGAAAAACCTTTCAAGAAATAAAGGAGACTCAGAATCTTACAAAAGCAAAGCAGTTTAAAAAATGCAACAATTTCCAAGATTTTCAGTCTTCCCTAAAATTAGCAACAGAATTAGCGGAGCTAGATAGGAAGGTGGCATTGGTTAGGTTAAAGCAAAAAAATTGTGGGAGTGAGATAAAAGAACGGAGACCATTCCACTCACCAGCCAGGCTGTCTCTTAAGGGCAATCTGTACTATAATTAGGCAAACAAATCTGATGTTACCGCAACTTCTGAGAACCGTATCCTGACATTGAGGTAGCAACTCAAAACCAAGTTTAATGCAGAGTAGTTGTAACCAACATGTCATAATTTTCTGTAAAGGAGACAACAGAGTGCAATTTTAGCGGACAATCTGAATACAGCCAACATTAATGTTCTCTTGAATGGCACTGCAAGTGGGGAAACATTAGCATTGGCGGCAGAGTTTAAACTCGGCCTTCAATGCATACTTCAAGATAGTGGCTTCCCCAGTTCCATTCTTGGTAGACGTTTTAGCATTCAGCGAGAAAATCTCAGAATTTGTCAGTACTTGAACCTTGTTTGCTTCTGTCTGCGTATTGTTGTGGATTTACTTGATGTTGCGCGGGTAAAACCACCCTCTGTAATTTTGCCTCAGGCAGCGGCAAGCTGTCTGTACTCACATAGTCACACAGCTCGAATCCAAGAATTTTTATCCATTTTCAGTAAGAAATATTTCTTCTGAGTAAGAACAAGATTTGGGTCTATCAAACATGGTTGTGTGTCTACCATCAAACGGGGTATTCAAGTTGTTAGAATAGATAATTAGGTGTAATCATCATTTGAATTGCAACGTATTCAATATAATATAATTGTATTATTCTAACAACACATCAAATGCAAAGTTTACACATAAAGTGGTGGTGTTGTATCGAACTATACGTATAATTTGTACTAATCTTAATTGTACATGTATCTTTTTAATCATATAGACATGAAGGCCAAGAAAAATCTCTGATCACCACATGCTTTTAGATGGTGACAATGCCTCTTCATTTGGGTTTAAAACCAAGAGAGAGATCTTTTTATAATTCTCATAAAAATCTCTTATATTTACTTTATAGAAACACATTTTATAATTATTTCTTGTCAATATTTTGTAAAAAAAAAAAAAAAAGTAATAAAAAACAACAATGGATATAAATTTTACTCAAACAATCAAATCAGTATAAAACTCTCTTTTGTATTATTAATTTATTGTTCCATTATTTCGTGTTTTTTACACAAACATTATTTATCATAGTTTTGTCTCAATTTTTATATAATATTTTTAAATAGTTATATCATCACATTAGTGCAAATTTCATATCAATTTTATAGGACCTGTTGCCACGAGTACCCCTACTACTGAATAATACTGGAGAGCTTTTATTAATAATCCAAAAATATGGATACTCACGACGGGAATCATACAAAAATAATAAAACTGAAACAATACAATACATTCTGAATACACATGCGGAAACTAAAACACATATACTGAAATATACATGCTGTTCTGTACAATGGGTCCAATGGTCTTTATCATATATACATATTGTTCCATAAATTGTTTCTGTACATCTGATTACACAAAGCATTTACAATATGACCACACAGGTCCAAAACTGAAAGTACATACTGAGATCGTGGTGTGGGCTCTCTCCCGCTAGCCTCGATCCATCCGCTCCTCGGAAACAGCACGAACGCCTGAAAAGGATGGAAGAAGGATGGAGATGAGTGATAAAGATCACCCAGTAAGCGCTCCTTACTTCCTTCAAAACCCAAGCAAGCAACACACAATACCATACATACCTGGCCTCGGCCTTATTCATACATCTATGCGCTTACTGAAATTTAAAACTGATTATCTGAATCTCATTCATTTACTGATCTCATTAATATTCATGTCATGATGTGTATGTCATGCCATGCTAATTGAAAATACTAATGGATCCATGCCTCTGAAAATCTCTATCTGTACGTACCCGAAGGTACCTGCTGTGCTGATCAGACTTGGTGAACATAAGGATTCGACATCTTGGCCATGTGGGCTGAACAGTCTAGCTACTGGCTAGAAAGCTGAATATACTGTGCTATACGATCTGACTGGTGTCAAAAGACTGAATCTGAAATGCTGTCGAACATTCTGACTGGTGTCAGAAAGCTGAATCCCACAGATGCCCCTTCGAGTTCACCCATACTCTTACCCGTACATCAGGTTCTGAATACTGAATACTGTTGAATTCGGATCCCTTGATCCTCTCTGAAGCTACATGTCATGTTATGGTATGCATATACAGTTTTATGATCTGAATTACTGCTTATCTGAAGCATTTATGCCATTAAATGAATGTTCCATTCTTTATTTCTCATTTTCTTTTCTTTTTCTGAAAAACTGCAGGTGCACAGGCGTGTGGCAAGGCACACGGGCATGCTTATCTCACACACGGACGTGCAGGTCCAAGGCACACGGGCGTGTGCCCAGACGCATGGGGCCGTGCGCTGATCGTGCGTTTGGCCATGCAAGCTACTGAAATTTCTGAAAATTTTCACTGAAAATGCTACACACGGGCGTGCTACTCAGGACACACGGGCGTGTGTCTGTGTTTCTTGCCCGTGTACACAGCGTGCACACGGGCGTGTGCTTGGAAAAACAAAGGCACACGGTCGTGCGTCTTGTTCTTCAACAAGAGCACCGTCTGGAAATCACACAAAATCCATACCAATTCTCATTCAATTTCAAATTCACTTCAAACACACATTTCCAGCATCTCAAACAACACATATCAAGCATTCATTTCCACATGCATCAATCATCATGGATTCTACCATGGAAGCATCATCTTTCTCTCACTAAAGCATACTCAAATATGCATGCATGGATTCATGGATGAAAACTTAGCATTTCACACAACAAACATCATCATCTAAGCATGCACGAAGCTCATCACATGCCAATAATCAAAATCCATCAAAGAAAGCTGGGAAAATACGAGGAGAAGTAAGCGAACACTTACCTCGCACCATTGCCTCTGAAAGCTTTCTCTTTCAACTAATCTCTTTGCTCTCTAGCTTGATCGGGAGTTACTTGCTGTTGGATTTCCTCTCTAAGGTTGGGAGGAACTGAAATGAAGAGAAGAAATTTGCTAAAATGGAAGTTGGGTGAGAAAAAGAATGACTTAATCTCTCGGCTCACTTATATACTCATGCCTTGCACGGGCGTGCATCCAAGGTGCACGGGCGTACACATGGGAAAATGAGTATACTCATTTTTCGCTCACTCGCATGATCGAATCCTTTCGAAAGGATTCACACGAAAGTCACACAAGCTCTAAAAACTTACTAACTCACACCTGAACTCATCTAGACTCCCAATCTCTTTTTAAATTTCATTTCTAACCCCGAAACTCTTTTCCTAAGGGCTTTTCTAACCTGAGATGCTACAAATTTTGATATAAAAATGAAGTTCTTCATGACTATTGATACCAAAACAATAAAAGAGATAAACAATTATTGAGAACACTTAACACGATATCTATCATTGAATGGTATCAAGATTCAAATACTAGATGAATACAATAACCCTTAGGTTTTCTTTGTTGCAAGAATAATTAATAGTCAAAGTCCATCAAAGTTTGATGTTTTTGGTGTTAAACACAGCTAAGAACACTAGAAAGGAAAAAGGGAAAACAAATAAAACAGAACTCTAAAACATAAATGTTTAAAACTCTAGTCTTGATGGAATAGTCATTCATTCAATTGAATATCAATTTTGAGCTCAATTCTTAGTCATTCAGTCAACAAATAACTTGTCTACATGCTCATTCTTTATTTTGCCCAAAAGAGCCCTTTCAAAACGACTAAATATGTTTTTGAAATGAACCAATTTGATGTGGAACGACTAACAGTGCTTCTAGAATGACTTGTAGAACAATCTTGTTTTGATTTACGACTCTCGATACATCAGTTCCTTATCTTGTGGAATGCCTATTCAACTATACATGCATCACTATGCAGGAAATTAAAAAAAGAATGTGGCCAACGTGCTTTTCTAATAGCTCAAGCAACATATGGAATTGTTTATGAAGTGACGGGCGTTGCTGGAATTGACAATGTAGTGACAAGCCAGAGATGGATATAAGAAGCTCCTGAAGGATAACAAGCTAGATATGATAGTAACGATGAGATTTATGGTATTGCTTTGGAGGATAGAAGGGCCCAGCGCGGAAGCATATTGAGATTGCATATGGCTTTGAGCAGGCTACTAGGATTCTGAGGCTTCCTTCAACTTCAGGTGACATAACAAAGAATTTGAGGCCGGCTAAACCTCAAAGGTGGTGGTGGGAATACTATTTCAGGATGTCAATTGGGATATATTACGGAGCACTGCATGGGAGCCAAGTAAAACTGCTTGTGATTTAGAACGAGCTACTGTATATGATAAGGAGGTGGAGCTCCAAAATATGTGAACTGTAATAGAGAATTTTCTTCTAGCTATATGATTGTTTTGGTATCATTGAATTCCTGAATGATTTTTTAACCACTAAGAAGGAAATTATTCTTTAAGTGTAACCTTTCATGCCCACTTGTATTGGTGGGGCTTCCGGGGTCATGCTTTTATGTCTCGTTTCTATCCATTTTCATGGTAAGGTTTGAAAGTTATCACTATGCCATAAATTAAAATATGCAACAGATTGTTAGTATTTAAAATATAAAATTTCAAAATAAAAAAGGTCCTTAAGATTAAAGGATGATATTATACATGCAATGAAATAGGTTTTGATACCAATACTTGTGGTTGGAAGCTTCATTAAGAAGAAATCAAATCTAAATGTGTTTACGCTATCCCTGTAGTGTAATAAGACTCGTGTTTGTCCATATAGAGACGCTATGCCATTAATAGTGATGATGAATGTGTTACAATGTTACACAAATGATAGCATATGAATTGGGTGGATGGTCGAATAAATTGAGTGAAGAAATTGGGAGAAAATTCCTTCACTCTTTTTAGTTGGGCAGCCAAGGCTGTGGGTTATGAGAACATTTCTCAATTTTATGAGAATTTCGTAATTAGAAATAACATAATTTATACTCCACACTCTAGAAGATGTTACAATTTGTCCCTAAACTTTTGATTTCTCTAATGTAGGCCTAACAACATGTTTTGTATATATTACTAAATAACAAATCACATTCTTTTGTATGTAGCCTCTAGTTGTTAGTTTTGGTTTGGTTCGTAGGTTCTTTTTAGTTGTCTTCCTCCCCTCGAGTTCTTTCTTCGTGGGAACGAAGTTAGTCTCTCGAGAGGGTTTCGTTAGTTTGTGGTATTCTTTGTAAGGTGGGTTCTTCTCATTGCACGTAGTTTGTTTTCAGGTTTGTCCATTTTTTAGTTAATATAATTTTAATTACCAAAAAAATAAATCACATTATTAGAAATTTAAATTTACTATGTTCTAGTAAACCCAAGGTGATTCACTCTAAATGTAATAAATTTAAATCTTTTTGGTTTTAATAAACAATTTATAGGTTCTTTATTAAATTGAAATTTAACAAAATGTGATTAATCTATAATTAATCATCATTTTATTTATAGACAATAAAAGGTTTTTAGCAAAACATCATTACCACCGTATTAATAAACTTAATACTAAACCGATTATATCTTTTAATGATATGATTATCATATAATTGAATTTTTTCATCATATGGATACTTTATCAAGATTGAGACACACAAGTAATGTTTATTTCAGATGCTTTTGACTTCATGATTTGACTTCTGAAGGAATGATCAAATATTATTGGATTTGGACATCAACTCAATCCCATTATAGCCATATATTTAATTGGTCATAGTCATTTATAAAATAACTCTACGAGATATCATCTCTTGTACCATAGAGTGGTGGATCATATACCAATCCATCATAGCCCTTGACACTTATCAATATAACAAACAACTACTGTATTGATTGTCCTAATAATAAGACTTTATTATACTAGTATCAGAGTAGGTTGGTTAGTGCACCAATTCAATGATATTAAGTTTAAAGATTATATGCATCACTATCTATTATAAGATATGCTCCACAAAGATAGAAGTTATTATTTATGTGGAATTTTTGACAAGTCAACCTAATAAGCATATAGCTAACATGTACTCACATGTGTTATACTAGATTATCACAAATAATTAACATATGACATCTATACCTACTTTTCAGTAGGATCGTTTATTACGATAATAATCTTTTTTAAATTAACTACTATTGATACTTACAAGGTACTTGCAATCAAATTACAATATAACCTTTTTGTAATATATATTATTGCTCACCCGAAACCTATTATTGCTTAGGTAACTCATAATCTAATGGAAGAAATTGCTTTCTGTTTTTTTCTGGGGACTCATGACATTTTTCCTATTGGTTATAAGACTTGAGCCATTATTGGAAAATGCTCAAATCATTGTGTAGACTACTGCCACCGATGACTGAACATTGCACTTAACGCCTTAGCAATTTTTATGAACCAATAAATCCCAAGACAAGTAATTGAGTTTTGCAAAATTATTGTTAGTTGGTGCCAGTCAAAAAGAAAAATTTCTACTTCTCTAGATTATTGCCTGACTAAGAGCACAATCTATTATAATATTCAGTTGCTTTACATACCAAAATAATTTTATAAACGCTGCTCTACCCAATATTTTCCCAAAACCAGAGTCCAACTGTATGCACCCTGTGAGTACATGAGCTACTGTTTCTTTCTATCACGGTTCAAGGATGGTTACAAATTCTTCATCACTGGGGATTGTTCTTTTCTCGTCATTCTTCTTGATACTTCTAATAGTTAGCAGTGCATTCTCGATCAAAGAAGCAACCATAGATGAGCTGCAATTCGCTTTCAAGCAAAACCAACTGACATCAAGGCAATTAGTCGAGTTTTACATTGGAGAAATCCGCAGACTCAATCCGATCCTCAGAGGGATCATAGAGGTGAACCCAGATGCATTAGATCTGGCAGATAAAGCTGACCAGGAGCGTAAAGCTGGAGCAGAAAGGTCAAAGCTTGGTTTGCATGGCATTCCCATTTTGGTGAAGGACAATATAGCAACCAAAGATAAGATGAACACCACAGCTGGCTCATTCGCGCTGCTAGGCTCTGTCGTGCCTCGCCATTCATTTGTGGTCACCAAGTTAATTCAAGCTGGGGCTATAATTTTGGGAAAGGCTAGCATGACCGAGTGGGCTCATTTCAGGTCATATGATCAACCTGGTGGTTGGTGTGCCAGAAGTGGCCAAGGAAAGGTAAGTGGCTAGCCAATTTCTTTAGGTATTGTGTGTTCACAAAAGAGAGTAACCTCCCAAGACTATCTCATATATTTAATAACATTTAATAATTCATTATAGCCGTCATGCTTCTTTTACATAATCTACGTACAAAATATGGATCATCATTCATTTTTACTGTGCAATGTATAACTTCCCAAGACTATCTCATATATTCTTACCTAACCCAGTTCTAACTAAAGATTATGTTGCCTAAATATCTTGGACTGTTGAGTTTCCAAGTAAACTCTTATGACATCAATACTTGAGTTTTAGGGGAGAATTCAAGCATTCTCTAAAGAATTCAAACTTGGCTTTAGGTAGAGACTTGGTTAGGCTGTCTACAAGACAAAAGCCTATGTGCCCTTCGTGTGAAGAGCACGACCGTGTGCCCCCAGGCTTATGTCTAAGACAGAGGATTGTGTGTTAAACATAACTCATATAATACCTTTTTAAAAAGACTATTCTGTCATCAGAACTCACTGAAACTAATTTTTAGTTATAAAATCTCTTTTTTACTTTTGATCTAGATATAAAAAAATCATTTTAATTTCGAGATATTACATTTTATTCATTAATCTCTTACAATCTTAAAATTTCAAGTTGTTGAATATGGACCTCATTTAATAATAAATTACTAAAGAAGATTGATTTTACATCAAAATGATATCATATTAATTATCATCACAATCGATTCTTATCATGTGAGCATAACCTTTTACCAACAATCTTGATTTATGTTCAAATACAGAGCTATCAAAGTTCAATTTGGTTCTATATGCCCATTTCACATTAATGACATTCTTGTTTTCTAGTTTGCTAGTCAATCTCCAGGTTCCTTCTTCCCAATCATCTCAAATTCTTCTAGCATTACTTGCCTCCAGACTTCAAGCTTTAAAGCTTCTTAATAACTGGTTGGATCAACAACCACCAAATTACCTCTCATGAACTTCAATAATGGACTTGGTTTTAGGGAAAAGAACATTTGTTATAGAAAGAACATCAAGTACTGAGTCTCCAACATCACCATGAGAGTTCTTGAACCACATATGAATTTTCATAATCTAAGTAGAAAATATGGATCATTATTCAATTTAAGTGAACAAGGTACTTCCCAAGACTATCCAATATATTCTTACCTAACACAATACTAACTATAGATTGCACTGCTTATATGTCTTGGACAATCGAGACTCAGTAAACTCTTACCACATCAACAGATATGTGTAGTAGATTTGTTCTTCTATATTTGCTGAATGATGTTATCTTCTCATGTGTCATGGATCGAAGGAAAATTTCCTTTAATAACACCAAATTTTATATAGACCAAGATTTGATACAATAATTTTGTTTTTTTCTTGTGAGGGGATAATGTAGGAACTGACAAACTTCTTATGCAGAATCCTTATGTTCTATCGGCAGAAACTTGTGGGTCAAGCAGTGGATCAGCAATATCAGTAGCAGCAAATATGGCAGCAGGGGCCTTAGGGACCGAGACTGCCGGTTCTATCTTATGCCCATCTGGCCTTAACTCAGTTGTTGGAATCAAGCCAACGGTTGGCCTCACCAGCCGAGATGGCGTCATCCCAATCTCCCCAAGACAGGACAGTGTTGGGTATGTAATAATTCTGTATTTCTCTACTTCACGATTTTAAATGGTGTTTTGTGGTTCAAGAATACTAGAAGTTTCAATTGAAGTGTAATTTGAAAATTGCAGCTGTACAAGTATTTAATGCTGCAGAATCCACTTTATTAATCAGCTCCTTCTGCAGTAAAATAACCTACCGACATAGAGAAAGCATATTCCTCCTCTTAACTGAAATTTAATTATGATTTTCTTCTCACAATATACACTTAATTAACAAGAGACTGCTATCTGTGGAATTCACGCAGGCCAATTTGCAGGACTGTAGCAGATGCAGTTTACATTCTTGATGCCATTGTAGGCTTTGATCACAACGATAAAGACACAAGAAAATCATCAAAATACATCCCACCTGGTGGCTACAAACAATATCTTAAGCCTTGTGGACTCAGAGGGAAGAGGTTGGGTATAGCGAGGAATATTCCGGTCTCTAATTACGCAAACGAGTCCGATGTCATTAAAGCTTTTGAGCTCCATATTCAGACTCTAAGGTAGCAGTATAACGACTTTTGACTAGTTTTAATTTGAAAAAATCTGATAACCCTTAACCAAATAATCATAATAAAATGTCATATTTGTTATTTAAGTGAAGACAACAAGGTGCAGTATTTGTAGACCATCTGAAATTAACCAACATTGATGGTATCGTTGATGTCATTGGGAGTGGTCAAATATTAGCATTGGCAGTCGAGTTCAAACTAGCCTTGAATGCATATTTAGAGAGACTTGTGGCTTCCCCAGTGCGGTCTTTGGAAGATGTTATAGCATTCTACAAGAAATTCTCAAAATTGGTAACTATATGAGCATAAGTTTCCTATATTCATCTATTGTTTCCAGATTTGCTCAACATGAATGAGGTAGACATTTGATGTTTATGTAGGAAAAGACCAAGGAATATGGACAGTCTCTTTTCATTTTTGCGCAGGCAACACATGGATTTGACAATGATGTGAAAGCAGCATTGTTAAATTTAACTAAACTTTCTAGAGATGGTTTTGAGAAGCTGATGAAGGAGAACAAGTTGGATGCAGTTGCGACTCCTGGTATTGATATGGTTGCTGTTCTTGCAATTGGTGGATTCCCAGGAATTATTGTCCCTGGAGGATATGATGGTAAGGGCAAACCATTTGGGATTTACTTTGGAGGATTAAAGGGCTCAGAGCCAAAGCTTATAGAGATTGCATATGGCTTTGAGCAGGCTACCAAGATTAGGAAGCCACCTTCATTCAAGCCTTGAATTTTTATAAGACATTAAAACATAACCTTTTGCTTATAATGAGTTTCATTTGTAAAATTCGTATATTGATGATAATCGTTCAAATTAATTAAAATGATATCGTTTTGATTAATATACATAAAAATAATAATATTTTAGACATTTTACATATTTGATGGGTAAAAATCAAATTGAATTAAATTTAATCTCAACTCACCTTTAATAAACTAAATTCGAATACAAAAAAATTAAATTTAAACTCAAACTTAAATTTAATTTTATAAAATTAAATTTAAGTTTAATTCAATACGGGGTCGTTTCTGCAGTTCTAGATATTTTTGTGCTCTTGGAATTGTTGGATTTCTGAGCCTTGGCTGCTGTCTGCACATGACTGCCGAGTTGTGTTTGTGTCGTGATAAGGATTACAGCTGTAATCAATCTTAAGGTTTTTGTTTGTTTCCTACCTTCGCGTAAAACGTTGGATATAAAGACGGAGACAGAATGATTCGGCGCGTGCCTTTACGTACCAACTGTAGAATGCAGAGCCACGTATTATTCTTGCCGCAAGAGAATCTGCGTTGTATATTTGTCCCTTCCTATAATTTGCATAAAATCTAGCCCAAAGCACTTATTCCCACCCATAGTTTGAGGTATGAACACTACCCTCTAAATTTAAAAAATTAAAATTTCACCTTTAAACTAAATCTAATATTAAATTCAATAATAAACAATAATAATTCAAAGACAATTTTATTATTTTAAAATTAAAATTTTATAAAATAATAAAATAAATTTGATATAAATATAAAAAATTAAAAAAATTTTAAAAAATTAAAAAATATATTAAAAAATTAAAGTAATCATCGCCTCAAATACTAATGGTAGTGGCTACTGATAATCGGATCAGGTGATCATTTTTGATTATCTAGTTCTAAAATAGGTCAGATCTTATCATCTTCACTCTAAGAAAAGATCAAATATAATTTTTTCTAGAACCAGGTGATTGGAAACGATCATCTGATTCTAATATCGATATCCACCGTTATAGGTATTGATGACTGTGACTATTTTAATTTATAATATATTTTTGAATTTTTTGAAAATTTGTATATTTAAAAATTATTTTTTTAATTTTATTATAAATTTTAATTTTTAAAAAAGATATTTTAAAAAATGATTGAAATTTGATCTAAGGATGAGATTTTAAATTTTTGAAACTTGAAGGGTGGGACTAATCCCCCCTCAAACTATGGGCGGCAACATTCCGTTGGCCTAAAATATACTGAGGCCACAACCATCCATGGATGGGAGGATAATCAGAATTTGGTAAGGGAGATAAATTATGGCGACCAGTGCACCATATCTGAGCTTTTCTCTGGTATTTCTAGCACTATTATCATCTGGGTCACTTGTCATTGGAAGTCAAGCATTTTCAATAAAAGAAGCAACCATAAAAGATCTCCAACTAGCTTTCAAACAAAACCAACTCACATCAAGGATATTAGTTGAGTTCTACCTTGGAGAAATACACAAGCTCAACCTGAAACTTAGAGGGGTCATAGAGGTGAACCCAGATGCATTACAGTTGGCTGAAAAGGCTGATCGAGAACGTAAGTCTGGAGCTGCAAGGTCAAAACTTGGTTTGCATGGCATTCCCATTTTGCTCAAGGACAACATAGCAACCAAAGATAAGATGAACACAACAGCTGGCTCATTTGCACTGCTTGGCTCAATCGTGCCACGAGACGCATTTGTGGTCACCAAATTGATTAAAGCTGGGGCTATTATTTTGGGAAAGGCTAGCATGAGTGAGTGGGCTGGTGTTAGAGATGCTCCCACTGGCTGGTGCGCTAGAAGTGGCCAAGGAAAGGTGAGTGGAACTGGGGGACCTCAAATTTTACTTAATTAGCATTTGTTATTGTGTTCAATTCCAAATTTTTTCTTATCATCTGTTAACAAAATTGAAAAATCTGCATGCAGAATCCTTATCTTCTGTCAGCAGAACCTTGCGGGTCAAGTAGTGGATCAGCAATATCAGTAGCATCAAATATGGCAGCGGGGTCACTAGGGACTGAGACTGATGGTTCGATCTTATGCCCATCTGCCGCCAACTCGGTTGTAGGAATCAAACCGACCATTGGTCTCACTAGCCGAGATGGAGTCGTCCCTCTCTCCCCAAGACAAGACACTGTTGGGTAGGTCACATTAAAACCACTGCAATAATCAGCATTAGCAGTAATTATATGTTATAAAAAGAATATAGAATTCGTAGTTTCTACAACAATTTCTAGTAGTCATTAATTTAGAAACCAGTGGGCGACTACCTGGATTATAAGTCTGCAATGCATTCAGGGCCTCTTCTGAACAGGTGGGGTGTGGGGGGCAGCGCCCCTAAGTCTGAAATACCCGCTGCCTCCATATGTGGCTGTTAGGATGCTATCCGTTAACCGCAACTTATCCCATATGAAACCCTTTTAGGATTCTTCTAAAGACTAAGTGTTGGAGATTGAGGTTGCTTGGTTGATTTTTGTAACTAAAGGCTAATGTAGTTGGTTAGTGTGATGCAAATGTGTGATGATCCTTTGTTTAATGTACGTCACACTGTTTTGAGTATGGTGCTCCCAAATTGAATTAATGAACCTGGTACTAACTTGTATATAAAGCTTGGCTGCTCTTGAAATAAAGTGTGATCTTCCTTTCATCAAATTTAACTTCAGCTCTCTGTCAAAATAAGGCAGTTCTTGTATCAGTTTCATAGCATGCAAGCTTGTGTGATTCAACTTTCAGTCATATAGCTTTGTTCTAAAGCTTTATCAGGTTCTTTTCTAACACTAAGAATCTTTGCTTTAATAAGAATCCTAATAAAGTTTGCTTAATGATAATCTTAATATATACAAAAACATTATTCTATTATTTGCTTTATTGATATTGTATACCATTTCTACCTTGTTTTACAAAAACCCACTTGGCTAATATTTCCTGCTGGCTGCTGCCTGACATTATTTGATCAATCTGTGATTTTTTTTTTTTTTCTGGAGAAGGAAAAAGTATGTTTATAAAATTCTGAAAACTGGTCAGTCTAGTTGTTTCTTAGTAGATTATTATTAATTGAAATCAATGAAATTTATCCAAGAACAAGTAAGACTGATGCCATGTTGGCTTCAAGCAGGCCTATGTGCAGGACTGTAGCGGATGCTGTTTATGTTCTTGATGCCATTGCAGGCTTTGATCATAATGACAAAGCGACCAGAGAAGCGTCAAAGTACATCCCTCGCGGTGGCTACAAACAATTTCTCAAAGCGGATGGACTGAAAAGGAAGAGATTGGGTATAGTGAGGCAAACATTTTCTAGCACTGCGAACGAGTCTCAAGTTATTGAAGCTTTTGAGCGCCATATTCTGACACTAAGGTAGTAACACAACCAGTCTCAAGTAGTTACTGTCTGACAAGCTGAGTAGTCTTAAACTAATTTTTACATAATTTGATTACATGTTGAATGGATGTTTAGACAAGGAGGAGCAATTGTGGTGGACAACCTGGAAATAACCAACATTAATGATATATTACATTCCAATAAAAGTGGTGAACTTTTTGCACTCGTGACCGAGTTCAAGATAGCCTTGAACGCATACCTCAAGGGATTAAAAGCTTCCCCAGTTCGGTCCTTGGAAGATGTTATAGCATTCAACAACAAATTCTCAAAATTGGTAACATAGTGATCATAAACTCCCTTTAATTTATACATTTTTCTAGATTTACTCAATATATATATGAATTTCTGACGAGAAGCTAGTAATGGCTGTGCAGGAAAACACCAAGAAATATGGACAAAGTTTTCTTGAAGCAGCACAGACCACAAATGGAACTGATGACGATAAATATAAACTGGCATTGTTAAACTTGAAGGAACTTTCCAGAGATGGTTTTGAGAAGTTGATGAAAGAGAAGAAGCTAGATGCAGTGGTGACTCCTGATTTTTATATTTGTAAATTTCTTGCAATCGGTGGATTCCCAGGAATCACTGTCCCAGCTGGATATGGTAAAAATGGCTTTCCTTTCGGGATTTACTTCGGGGGATTGAAGGGCTCAGAGCCATCGCTTATAGAGATTGCATATGGCTTTGAGCAGGCTACCAAGATTAGGAAGCCTCCTCCATTCAAGAATGATAATGTGTAACTTGGAGCTCTAGGATCCAATGCAATAAAAGAGAGTTAATGTTAGCTAGATAAACTTCTGTGAAGTATTTTATGAGGTAAATGCACTTGGGTCGCTGTGGTTTAGGCTAAAACATCTTTGGTTAAATAAAATGAGAAAGTAATGGTTAGATCCTTGCCAATTTACCGACGTAATATTATTATAAATGGGGCCAAAGGACTATTTCCCATCCATAGTCCCACCCTCAAATTTCAAAAGCCCAGTCTCCTACCCATCAACCAAATTTAATATTAAAAATAATATTATACAGTAATAATATAGGGGTATTTTTATTTTTTTAATATTAAAATTTTATAAATTAATAAAATAAATTTTATATAAATATAAAA
>JAJEJH010000475.1:193936-207744 GCA_026122585.1 Anacardium occidentale
ATATCAATAGACACCATCTCCAGTTATGCATTCTCAATAAGAGAAGCAACCATAAGCGATCTCCAACTTGCTTTCAAGCAACAAAAACTGACATCAAGGCAATTAGTTGAGTTTTACCTTGGAGAAATCAGTAGACTCAACCCGATCCTTAATGGGGTCATAGAGGTGAACCCAGATGCATTACATCAAGCTGATAAGGCAGACTATGAACGTAAGATTAAGGCACCAGGTTCACTGCCTGGTTTGCATGGCATTCCTATTCTTTTGAAGGATAACATTGCAACCAAGGACAGGCTGAACACCACAGCTGGTTCGTTCGCATTGCTTGGCTCCATTGTGCCACGCGATGCCGGTGTGGTAACGAAGTTGAGGAAAGATGGAGCCATTATCTTTGGAAAGGCTAGCTTGACTGAATGGGCTGGCTTTAGATCATTACGTGTACCTAATGGTTTCAGTGCTAGAGGTGGCCAAGGAAAGGTGAATTGAGGTTAGGCTCTTGATAATTATTTGTTTTTATTATCATAATAACAGCTTAAAAGATATGTGCTATTTTGTGCAGAATCCTTATGTTCTTTCGGCAGATCCTTGTGGTTCAAGTAGTGGATCAGCAATCTCAGTAGCGGCAAACATGGTTGCAGTGTCACTAGGGACTGAGACTGACGGCTCAATCTTGTGCCCATCTAGTTCTAACTCTGTTGTCGGAATCAAACCAACTGTTGGCATCACTAGCCGATATGGGGTCATTCCTATATCCCCCAGACAAGACTCTGTCGGGTAGGTCATCTTAATTTCATATTTTTACAATATGATCTTTAACGTCACATTGCTTTTAGAAGGCCTCCCAGTCACCAATTACCTACCATATAGTGTTCTCTGCAATAGTTTGTTTCAGAGTATTCTGTATTGCAGTTAATGGATAAAAAATTAACAAAGGGCTGCTGTCCCAGGCCTATCTGCAGGACAGTAGCCGATGCTGTGCATGTTCTTGATGCCATTGCAGGTTTTGATTACAATGATCCAGCAACCAGAGAAGCAGCAAAGTACATTCCATATGGTGGTTATAAACAATTCCTTAAGCTTTATGGGCTCAAAGGGAAGAGATTGGGAATAGTGAGAAGCCCTTTCTTCAACTTTGGCAAGGGCTCTCCTCTGTCTCAAGCTTTTGAGAACCATTTGCAGACACTCAGGTACTGTACAACATATATTTTTTTTTTATCCAATTTCAATTAACATACTTGGGCTTTCTCGTATCTTAATCAATAATGCAACTCAAAACTCTCTCATACAGACAAGGTGGTGCAGTTTTAGTAGATCATCTGGAAATTGCCAACCTTGAAGTAATATTAAATTCGAATGTAAGCGGGGAAGCGGTGGCTTTGCTGGCTGAGTTCAAACTGTCCCTCAATGCATACCTCACGGAGCTAGTGGCTTCCCCAGTGAGATCTTTGGCAGAAGTTATAGCCTTCAATGAGAAATTCTCTGGTTTGGTAAGTATATGTTTTGCCAACTCAGCTTAATTAAGTCTACATTCCGAAACAGCCGGGGATTAATTACTCTAGTTTGAATATTCATTTCTAGAATGATCATACAGGCAAAAATAGAAGATATGGGCCAAGATATCTTCCTGCTAGCTGAAGCCACAAATGGAATTGGCAACACAGAGAAGGCAGCGTTGCTGAATATGGCAAAACTTTCGAGTGACGGATTTGAGAAGTTGATGATAGAAAACAAACTGGATGCTTTGGTAGCTCCTGGTTCAGATGTGGCTCATGTTCTTGCAATTGGTGGATTCCCAGGCATCAGTGTCCCTGCTGGATTTGATGGTGAAGGTATTCCCATTGGCATTTGCTTTGGTGGACTGAAGGGTACAGAGCCCAAGCTTATTCAGATTGCATATGGCTTTGAACAAGCTACTAAGATTAGGAGGCCTCCTTCATTCAAGCCCTGAAGCTTCAATTAAAAGCCATATCCTATTGAAAGTTTTCTAATGGAACAATTTATGATTGTCATTTACTTGAATCAGTTAAAGATCAATTAGTAAATGTGACTGTTATGGAACCAATAAATGACAAATGGAACATAACATAAGCAACACAAAAACACAAGATTTTATATGAAATATTCAAAACTACAATGAATGAAGAAGATTACGAGGTGAATAAGAGTCTATTTGCTCTCTTTATTTGTGCTCTAAATTATGACTTGCTCTTTTTATGGCAAACTCTTAACACTTCTTATTCTCAAACATTAGTAATCATAAATACTTGACATATGTTTGCTCAAGGTTGCATTGCCACAAATGGCCATACTCGATTAACCATAGGTTACTCCAAATTTGCTTTCCTGCAAATTGTTTATCACATCTGCTTTGTTCGACTAAGCGAACACATGAACAAGCATCTAATTGTTGGGCACACTAAGGAGTAATCAGGGGTCTATGTTAGAAAACATCTCAGCACTTTGGTCCTTTATGCTTTGAAGTGATGAAGTAATATTACTTCTTCTCCAGAGAGCTGCGGCAGAAGCCGAAGTTCAGCTGTTTATTGATAAAAAAATGCAGAAGAAGAATCAGAAGAGCATGTACATTAGAGCTAGAAAAGGAAGCCTGGAGCTGAAGATAAATTTGATACAAAACAACATTCTTCTTCATATGTAACCAAGAGTTTACAAACTTCTTATATGCAAAATGGTACAAGAGACATTAAATTACTTAAGACAGCCCATACACAAAACAGTGAGCAGTACAAGAATTCAAGGATCATCACACATTTTACCAACTTAACTAACCACTCCAAAGCTAAGTAACAACTAAAGTAATTAAGCATCTTCAACCTTCTAACAGTCTAGTTGTTGGGCACACTAAGTGGTTTTCAATAGATAGTCTAACTACCTATTTGAGTAACCCATTTGTGATGTCAAGTCACCATTAGACAATCTTTGACACGAATTTCTAAATGCAAATAAAATCAAATTTCCGTATCTTAGTTGGATTGTTCACAATGTCAATCTTCTTGATTGTAAGTATCTCTCTTAGCAAAAATATTTCAAAAAAATGATATCTTACATGTATATATTTGGCTCTCACATTTGATATTTGGTTAAGTTAATCATATTTTGACTATAACAATGATAGAGGTAGACTTAAAAGTGATCTCACAAACCAAATTTATTAGCTAAAAAGACTCATTGAAAGCTTTTACAATGGTCATTTATTATGCCTCTATAGTGAATGAGCAATGATAGATTAGAGTGAAACCATTTGTAATAAAATAAAACGTAGCAACTATGGATGTTAATTACTTGATAAGTTTCATTCTAGGTTAAGTGAGAAGATTTTCATAAAATTCAACAATTCTCTCTATAATTCGCATCTTCAATTGAGTCATTATTAAGTTATGTTCTTATAAAATTCATACTCATACTCTCTCAGAGCAATCCTCCAAAATCACTAATGTTATAACTATAAACATAGATTTCCGATCAATGAGTCAATTAATGTTAAAATTTGTCGTGTCCAACTCTTTATCTGCATTTACTCTAGGTATCAAAGTTTCTAAACTTTTTCTCAATACCACAATGGTAGTCTATATTGCTTGAGGCTCTGAATTAAGATTTCTTATAACCACATATGAGTGTAAACTATTCCAATACTGCTGACAGGATTTAAGCTAAAAACTGGGGCACAGTACATGCAGAATATCTTAGAGATACAACATTCAAGATGGACCAACAGAAGAGAAAAGGGCATGCATTTTATGTTTGATCAATCTATTCTCACCTCAATACTTTCCTTTTTCTATAAGATGTTCAGAGTTGAATAATTCAAATGATGTGACACTTTTGAATGACAAAATCCTTGGCATATAGTTGGGAGGCAATGCCTGATGTCAATTCCCAATTTTTACAAGTTACAATGCGAAAACTAACTTCCAGCTTCAGGGAATTGGGACATAAGGGTCTCGGAACAAATGGTTTACTGGATTTGAGTGGAATATGAAAAAGGGTAAGTCTCAACTCAACATTCTCAGGTCCCAGTTGCCCCTCACGGTAGGGTCTGGATAATACTTCCTGAAGAATCACCGACATCAACTGTGCAAAATGCTGCAGCCTGTAGCAGTTTTGATTAAAAGAATTTAAAATTTGAATTCTATTTTATACTCGATGAACTCATGAAACAATAATAATGTTCAAAGTTAAAAGGAACAACGATTTAAATCAAACAGGATTTAAATTAGTCTAGAACCGCAGTGCCCTAGAAATTGGGAAGAGAAATGAAGCAAAGAACGAGATGAAGATGGCAAGTGACAACTAATTCTGAAATACAGATCAATGTGTACAGCCAAAGAAGAAACTTATTCTAGTACAGAAGCATGATTGAACAAAACGCCATGCTCGGCCATTGGCTTAGTAGGAACGAAAATCATCATATGCAAATATCTAACAAATAAACTACAATCTCTATAACCAAAAAGATTTAATATGAAAAAGAAAGAAAGAAAAAACTCACATCTTACATTCACTCCCCCTTGATGATGACCATTGCCTTTTCAAATATTTTTCTGTCCTACAACTGAAAAGCTACAGAAGAAAATGTAAACCTAATTTTCATCATTGTCCAAACTGACTTTGTTGATAACCAAACACCTTTTTAAGCAGAGGAATGAGGCCAATCAATGCTAATTGAAGCTGTTCAGAACTATTAAAGCGAATACTGACTTGTCCCGCCCCTCTGTTATTCAAATTGGCTCGGGCAATCATATTTGTTGATCGTCCAATAGGCACCTGGGACTGTATGTTGCATCCAATGGCCAGGTCTCCATGCCAATCCATTACAGAGAGCCCAAGAGTAGACAGTGAACGCCCAAGAGGATGGTCCTTATCTCTCAACTGGGCCTCCAAACTGCCTCCATAAGCAACATCGCCGCGACAGATCACAGCACCACCAGTCATGACCACCCTGAATCGTTTGTTAACAATCAATTTGTCTTCAACTTTCATGCCACCCGAAAAGGAATCACCCATTTGTGTAACTGAGAGACCAGCTGTTGCCTTATTCCTCCTAAAATTACTAAATCTTGTCTCACTACGCAGCGTATAAAACAAGTCCTTTCCAACAGTTTGCATATCAAAACCTAAAGATGTTACTTTCCCTTCACCATGCTTTAGAGAACTGGTCATTTCCATTTGTACATTGGCATCTTTCTTATCCTTTGTAACCTGGCCAGAAAATGATACTGGAATTTTATTTTTAACCACAAACACTCTTTCTGCATTTATACCTTCATAACCAACATCATGATCCCAGCCATGAGTTTCTAAAACGGGCCTCACGAGCCATTGGTTGGATGAATCAAGATAACGGTAACGGTGAGTGGGATTATCAGAGTCAAAAGAAGCAGGTAAAGCTAAATCTGGCATAGGAACTGACACAGATGCTGCACCACCACTTTCCTCTGCATTATCATTGTAGTCACTCGGCACATCTTGTGCTACAGATGACATTTTTTTCATCATCTTCCGTCTCCTCTTTTCTTCTTTCAACTGTTTCTTCATAAATAGTTTTTCCCTGTACTCTAACTCATCAAAATATGCCTTCTTCTGAGATCTAGAAAGCTTTGCCACCTGGGCCTTCGTCAAATGTTTGAATGGTGGCAATTCATCCAACTCTGATTCATCTTCAGATTCTGATGATTCATCAAAACCATCATCTAGACTGTCCTCATCACCAAACTGCTCCTCAGGCAGTTTGACATGTGGTCTTGATTGGAGAAGGGATGAAAGAAGGAATGGTAAAGGAGGAGCCCTTGATCGAGTTGTAAAAGGCTTCCCAGGTGGTGTATCTTGCAACTTTAAGAGGGCATTTGCTTCAGCCAGAATTTTGGATGCAAAAGAGAGCAATAATAGATGAGGTTTCCAAACTTGACCATTTGGCAAGACTCTCTGCCCAGCCCTGTTTGTTCGGCATGCAGAATGGTTCTCCACCAATGAAACAGGATTCATGAGCCTCATGTCCCCAGCTGCCTGCCGAATGGCTTGCTGGACAACATGAGAACGTTGTGTGACAAACATGTCATAACTAGAGGCAGTACCATTCGGGCCATCAGGTGGAGCAGAAGCTGCATGAGTTAGAACCACAATTGCATTAAACCATATAGATGGTCCAAATATCTCAGTGATGGTGCGTAATAGAGGCATATCACCAAAATCCCTGCTTTGCATATCTAACCTATCAAGATACAGCACAATATCTGGGGGGGTTTTCTTGATAAAACACTTAACAGAGTGCAGGATCTTCTCATTTTGTCGTTGATCTGACCAGGAAGGTAAAAGGCCTGGAGTATCAATAACCCGAACCCTAATCCCCTGCACAGTGCCCACAACATCCTGAACTTTCCTTGTACCCATCTGAAAAGCATCAGTATTGAACATAACTTCATCGAATATTGAATTAATGGTTGCACTTTTACCAACTCCACTCTTTCCAAGTACCATGATTGTACAAGAGAAATCAAGTGGTTCCTGCCCAGCTGCCTCAAGCTGCTCTGCCATAGCACTTGCACGGTCAAAGCTGAAGGCACCAACACGACCGCCATTTCTCCCTCGCAGCTGTTCAGCTAATCCTAGTCTGTACAAGACCTGAGCCACAACAACATTATGTGGAGTCTGCCCAAGCCTATGTGCAAGACGCAAGAACTTCACCCTGATCATCTGAAGTTTTTCACGAGTTTCATCATACTCCTCAGACTCCCCATTGCTATGGTCTTCAATTTGCTGGGTTTGTGCATGGGATGCAGCTCCATTTACATGAGGCTGTTGCACCACTCGAAGTGCAGGTTCCAAAAGTGGGGCAGCACGCCCAAGGCCAGCTGGAGGAGAAAGGCGATTAGGAGGATTTGTTGAGCTAGAAGTTGAAGAGGCAATCTCTGATGCAGGGTGGTTAGGAGGAGGATTTGCTGAATTTGAAGAAGCAATATCAGATTCAGGCTGAATATCACATTCTCTTGTCACTTGACTACTTCTCTGATTCTCTTCCCTATCTTTTTCTGCTTTCTTTTCAGGTCTTTCAGCCACAAGATGAACCTCCCTGGCTATTTCACCTGCACTTTGAGGTTGAGAATCAGTGCTTAAATCAGTTGTACCCACCTGAATATTCTCATTCACATCACCTGTATTTTTCTGCAAAGAAGGTAAGCTTCCGGTTTCTGGGGCCACTGTCCCTTCCACAACATCTTTAGGTGAGTCAGCTGAAGTGCTTTCTGGTTTGCAAGCCCGCTCCAGATGCTGTAAATCAAGTTCAGCAGAAATATCTTTCACTTCTCCATTCACACCATTAGCTTGCACAGCACCTAACCCATATGTAGAATCACTCAATTCCTCAGTCTCATTTATCTGATGTTCTTCATTCAAACCAGCCAACTTGTCATTCAGTTCTTCATTCCTATCATCTAGAATCTCCATATGAGAGCCAGCGGCTGAATCAATAGGTTCTGCAGCCTTGTCATCTTGGGATTCAACAACAAATTTACCCTCCAATTCTCCACTTTCACCAGCTTCAGGCAGAATGTCCCCACTCAACTCAATTTCTCTATATTTTCCAACCATGAGATTTCCATTTTCCAATTTTTCATGAACTAGTGATTCCTCAAAATTCACACTATTAGAATCCCCATTTTCATGCCTATCAACCCAGACATTGGAAACTACACTTTCAACTCTTGCAACAACCTCAGATACCTCCACTCCCTCATTAATCTTATCTGGAACCTCTGCTCCATCTATCAATTCACCACTCACAACTTTCCCCACAGTCCCTCCCTCATCAATCTTATCAGGCACTACAACCTCATTAACAGACTCCCCTCCTACCAAATCCTCCACTTCATCCTCACCAGCATCAACATTCCCAACCTCACTGGGAGCAGCAGTAGCCTCCTCAAAACTCTCCATTTCACCACCTACACTTGAATTTTCATCAACCACTGGTAACCCTGAATCACCAACAACAAGATGATCATCTCCCGATGCATCTTTTGTTTCCTGATCAAGAGCAAAGTCATTTGTATCAACCGCCTCCTCAAATACCTCCTGCTCTACACCTTTTGACTCATCAGAGCCCACCTGAACCCTCTCCTCTACTTTCTCATCCCTGACCCTAACTTCTGTAGGCTTACCAAGCCCATTTTCCATTTTCAATATGGTAGCTTCAAAACCCTAGATTCGAGAAAAACCACAAAAACCCATTTAACCAAACAGATTAAAAACCCATCATAACCATCAAAAACAAATCACAAAATTACCCACCACATCAAAGCGTTATAACAATAATTCATCTTCGATACATAAACAATATGAATGTCAATTAAAAAACAGATCTTTACCTATTCCCATAAGTAATTACATTAATCAACTAAAAATGACAGATCTTTAGCGTGTTTTCATTAAGGATTATGCAAGACTTATAATCAAGTCAGAAAGCTTTCAGCCATTCAATGAAAAGTAAACATTTAAAACCAAAATTAGAAATATAAACAACCTAAAAATGTAAACTTTACCTGTATATAAGGCTGCTGGAGAGAGAAGGATTTATAAAGAGAGACACGAAAAGGAGCGGTTAGTTCCAGTGTAAAGAATCGGCTCTTGTGTGTTTACTTTGATTATCTAGTAACTTAGGCCTGGGTTGCTATGACAGAGGAGAATAGTTAGAAGATGAGAGTCTGATGGACGGTCGAGAGTGGTTCCTTGTTTGATCGAACGGTGTGGGATGGCTTCAATGACATCAACGCGAAAGACGCCAATTACGCTGACGTGGACGTGAGGAGGTCCAAAAAAAGTCACCTTTGGAGTTGTGACGTTATGGTCTTTGTGGACCAATATAGGCCGTTGATTTATATGATGGATGATTGATTGAGGAACAATTTTGATTACTCATATGAACAATGGCTAGAATTGATGGTCAATTTGACCTTCTCCAATTAGAATTTAGGGATTTTTATATTTTTCGAATACTACCTTTGTGTAAAAACAATTGAAGTCAATTCTATATTTACTTAATATAAAAGTTTAATATGAAATTTTTTTTTTTTTCTTATTAAAAATAAAAATTGTAACATCCCAATGTTAGAGTCGTCTTTTAGGCGTCTAATCCGGGGTGAGATTGAGATTTTTGAGGATTCTAGGGTTGTGAGTAAGTTTTGGGGTGAAATGGAGGTTTTTCTAGAGTTTGGTGGTTTACGTATGGATCCGTTTGAGTGGATTTACATGCGAGCACGGGAAAATGGCATTTTTGTAATTTTCCCGGGATGCACGACCGTGCATGAGAGGTGCATGCCCGTGCATGCGTAATATTCCAACTGTCTTGGTTTTAAGTCGCGCTTATCCGTTTTCAAATTCATTTTCACTCAAAGTTTTCCTTTCAATTTTAGAGGAGATCAACCCTATAAGGGAAGTGCAGCTTCCAGGACCGTCCAATCCAGCTTGATCTTGTGTTCTTCTTGAGAGAGAAAGCATGTCAAGAGATAGATGCTCCCTTCCTCTTTCCCTTGTGTTTTGCTTTGGTTGATGCATGTTTTGGTTGATACGTGTTTAATCCCAGTATGCTTATGATGTTTCTTGTGTGCTTGATGCTATGAGAATGAGTATGATGATGATTTTATGCTTATACACATGTGATGTGTGAGAATATATGTTTATATATGCTTTTATGATTGATTGGATGTTGAGCATGCGATTTGAAGTTTGTGGAAAGTGTTATTATGCTTATATGAAGTGTTTTGCATGTGGGAAATGTTTAATTTGCATTTGAATTGAGATTTGGCTGGGAATCGAATTGATTCCGAGTGGTCATGGAGGTGTAGAGCAGGACGCACGCCCGTGCACCCGTAGCGCACGCCCGTGCACACTGCATAATCTGCATGGTCACGGCTGTATTCACGTGCCCGTGCATGACCTAATTTGAAAGGTCACGACCGTGCATAGTTCATGCACGCCCGTGCACCAAGAGAAAATGAGAAAATGCATGAAAATTCCAGAGCCTTGCACGACCCCATACACGATAGGGTCACGGTCTCATGCACGTTCATGCACGCCCGTGCACACGACACGTACGCCCGTGCGTCAGGCAAAAAAGAGAAAAATTATCTTAACATGATAAATGTGCATAGTAAAAGCTATCTAAGTGATAGAAAACAGTAAAATGAGCTCAAATAAGAATACATGATGCATTATACATACAGCATAGCACGACATGCCATACAGAGTTTTCAAAAATGGATCCAAGGATCCGAATTCATGTTTTCAATTGAAAAACATAGATTCCAGGGGTGAATACGAGGGGGCACTTGTGAGTTTCAGCACCCGTTGCACCAGGAGCTATATGCTTATTACTAACCCTATGTATTGGCATGTGTCAGGTTGCTCAGCTAGCAGATTTAGGTTTCCTGATTTCAGGATCAGATGCAGTATAGCGCGAGGCGCTCAGTTCAGTTCAGTTTCCAGGCCCAGGCCTGATGGCATCACGTGGTCCATACAGTTTGTAGCGCGTGTTTGCGAGGAAACTCACATGGCCAGAGTGCCGAATCCCTGTATTCATCAGTCTGCGCAACATAGTTTTCAACATAGCATGTACCCCATGGTACACAGTTTTCAGTATAGCTTTTAGATAAAGCTTTTATGATTTTCAAATATGGGATCCCAAGATCCAACAGCATAGTTTTCAATGAACAGTTTTCAGAAAACTATTTTCAGTATACAGGCCCAGGCCTAGTTATGTTTTCAGCATAACATGTCATTATTACATGACACATCAGCATATCATTCAGAGAATGATAAGACAGTAAGAAACAGTAAATGAATAGAATATGAAACAACGTGTAAAAGACACGAACAGCAAAATATCAGAACATGAACAACCACGTAATGACACGTGAATTTCATAAATTAGTTTCAGAACAGAACAGTAAAGATAATGAGTATCAGTAGAAGAGATTAGTGTTGAGTTCGACTGTTCGGATTACTCTTCACTCTAGGTTGTTTACATATACTCATATACGTATTTTACGACCCGACATGAGGTAATATCCGGTCAGTGAAGAAGAGAATAACAGTATGAGCATGTTCTGTTTGAGATGAGGTGGCAATCCTTCGAGAAGGATTGGTTTAGGGGTCAGAGGATAGGAAGTGCTTACTGAGTGAATTTATCGCTCACTCTCTACTTTCTTTTCTTTTGCAGGTAAGTGTTGGGGGCTGGTGTGGCGCCGGTTTTTGCCGCGCCAAGCGAGAACAGACTTACCACTCTTGTTTAACCACCTTAGACGTGGTCAAGAGGAGCGCATAACGGGTTTTTGGCCCGCTACGGAGTCTATGGAGTTGCCACTCGGGAGTAGCCCCGGGAAAAATACACATTGGTGAGGATGAGTGATTTATGGATCTCTTGCGAAGGACCCAACTACCCCTCACATGCCCAATGGGTCGGGTTCGGAGAGTCAAGTACGGCAATGGGAAGGTGTTAGGCACCCATGCCGCCTAGCGTGAAAGCCGACCTCCATTTTTGTGGTTTGTTCGTTAAGCGCGTTACCAAGTTTAATTAAGTTCCGGATTATCAAATGATGCATTATTAATAATCATACATATACAATAAATTACATTCATCCACGAATATAATAAAATATGGAAAAGAAAATAATTACAACCATTTTTTCATACACCCCTATATACATTTCCTCTAATCCTAAACAAGCCTAAAGTGAATAAATAAATCCTGCAAAACAAATTTATTAGTTAATCTAACAAATAAATCCTACAAAAACAAACTAATTAATTAATCTAATAAAATAAATAAATAAACCATGTAAAATAAAATTTTGTTAGGAGCGAATTACAATTATGAAATAAGAATAAAAATAAAGTTCATAATTCCCAAGGAATAAACAAAATGCAGCCCACTTAAATAAAAGAAGAAAGTGCAACCCGCCCAATGAAAATTGAGAGCATGCCAGCCCAACCAGGAAACCAAATAATATACCCACATGCACAGCAGCTCATCTAATAAATAAAATGCAGCCCAGCCGGCCCGCCCAAGAGAATAAACAGCATGCAGCCCAACAGGAAACCCAATAATATATACACACATGGCCAACAAGGCAACAGCCACATTCATTCAATATGGATGCAAAATTTTATATGTACAATATGCACAGACACACAGCATAAAGACAAAAAAAACAGCTATGGCCACCTGCTGCCATCAGGGCGGCTAGTCTCATCCGTCCAACACACACGCAACAAATATATATATGTAGCACATACGAATGTACACAGAATATATGCAGGATCCATAATATACTTATACAGATATATACAATACAACATAATACTAAACAGCATATAAAATAAAAATATACTGATACAATAAAATACATAATGCATATAAAAACAAAAAATATCAATATACAAAATAAATCGAATACGAAATATGAACAAAATTACAGTACACAAAAAAGGTATAAAGCATATAAAATATGAATACAAAATAAAGAAAATAAAATATACATGTAAAATACTTATATATGTATGGAAAACACAACAAAAAAAAAATTAATACAAAATATTAACATATCTAAAATAAAAATACAATGCACAAATTATTCCTACGGATTATGCGAATGATATTTACATATAACATAATATTTTATATACATGAAGTAATTAATAAATTATTTACAAATAAATCCCTCCTCAAGGACATACCTGAAAATAGTTGATTCGATATTTAATCGAAAGCTAAACCGAGGATGAACCAAAATTACAGAAACTGGTTTTCCAAAATTTTTTTCGATCTGAAAATTTTATTTCTCTAAAATTTTTCCCTCCCGGACGTCACCCCCAGCAATCCCCTTTTCTAATTTTTCTTCTCTCAATTTCTCAGACGTCCCCATTTTTTTTTCTAAAACTCCCCCCTGAAAATTTTTTCTCCCCCCCCCCCCCCCCAAAATCTTCCCCCCTGGAAAATCCTCTCTTTTATACCCGGGAAAACGCAAAATAAATAAAAAGAGGCTGACAGCCTGCCCAAAAAAATCAGAAGGCCATGCGCACGCACAGCCAGCGTGCGGCGCGCTGGCCTGGACAGGAGAGAGAGAGAGAGAGAGAGAGAGCCGTGCACGCCAAGGCAGGGGGGCATGCAGGGATGCGGGGCCTCAGGCCTGGGCCGCGCATTGGGCTTCCTTCCTTCTTTCTTTCTTTCTTCCCTTTTTGACTTGGGCTGGCTGCAATGGGCTTGGGTTTTTCTTTTTTTCTTTTTTTTGTAATAAAATAAATACACTTTTTTTCTTTTTTTTTTTATATAAAAAAACATAAAATAAACTCTTTTTTTTTAACTCATCCATCATCGGCTTAACATCTCAAAAATTCTAAATCAACATCCAGGTTTTTTATCATTGGAGGTGACTCTGTTGGGTCCAAAATGGGGTGTCTACAACTGGGAGGAGGAGTTGGCTGCCGTCTGAGATCAATTTGTATTTATTTTTGTAGTATGCTTCGGTTTACGTGCTTGTACAGTTTTATTTGTATGCACATATATATGTTTTCACCGTTCGAATATTTTATATAATACAGTTTTATTTGGACATGTATATATATGTATACATTATACCACAGGTTTTTCCGCTGCGATATAGTCGTTCAGTTAAGCATTTCGGTTGTGTATTATTGACCTTATTTTCTTTATTTATTTATTATTATATTATTTAAAGCAGAGAACAGTAATGCCTAACTGGGGTGTTTTACAAAAATCTTGTACCCTTTTATGATTATTA
>JAJEJH010000475.1:207759-226394 GCA_026122585.1 Anacardium occidentale
TTATATATACAATATGCACAGACACACAGCATAAATAAAAAAACAGCTTCGCCCCAGCAGCGTGATTTGAACCTGGGAGGGAGGAATAACATGGCCACCTGCTGCCAACACACACGCAACGAATATATACATGTAATACATACGAATGTACACAGAATATATGCAGGATCCATAATATACTTATATATGTACATACAATACAACATAATATTAAACAACATATAAAATAAAAATATACTGATACAATAAAATACAGAATGCATATAAAAAACAAAAAAAATATCAATATACAAAACAAATCGAATACGAAATATGAACAAAATTACAGTACACAAAAAAAAGTATAAAACATATAAAATATGAATACAAAATAAAGAAAATGAAATATACATGTAAGATATTTACATATGCATGGAAAACACAACAAAAAAGATTAATACAAAATATTAACATATCTAAAATAAAAATACAATACATAAATTATTCATATGGATTATACGAATGATATTTACATATAACATAATATTTTATATACATGAAATAATTAATAAATAAATTATTTATAGACAAATCTCCCTCAAGGGCGTACCTGAAAACTACTAATTCGAAATTTATTGATGTTGAACCGAAGATTGCAGGGCGCAGAAATTGGTTTTCGAATGTGTTAAATTTTTCAATTTTTTTTTCTTTTCTTTTCCTTCCCCTTCTCTGTATTTTTCTCTCGGCCGTCTCCCCAGCCGTTCCCAATTTTTCTTCCTAAAGCTCCCCTCTATTTTCCAAATAAATGCAGCTTTTATACTTTGGGAAAATGTGAAAAGGCTGACAGCCTGCCCAAAAAAATCAGAAGGCCATGCGCACGCACAGCCAGCGTGCGGCGCGCTGGCCTGGACAGGAGAGAGAGAGAGAGAGAGAGAGAGCCGTGCACGCCAAGGCAGGGGGGCATGCAGGGATGCGGGGCCTCAGGCCTGGGCCGCGCATTGGGCTTCCTTCCTTCTTTCTTTCTTTCTTCCCTTTTTGACTTGGGCTGGCTGCAATGGGCTTGGGTTTTTCTTTTTTTCTTTTTTTTGTAATAAAATAAATACACTTTTTTTCTTTTTTTTTTTATATAAAAAAACATAAAATAAACTCTTTTTTTTTAACTCATCCATCATCGGCTTAACATCTCAAAAATTCTAAATCAACATCCAGGTTTTTTATCATTGGAGGTGACTCTGTTGGGTCCAAAATGGGGTGTCTACAACTGGGAGGAGGAGTTGGCTGCCGTCTGAGATCAATTTGTATTTATTTTTGTAGTATGCTTCGGTTTACGTGCTTGTACAGTTTTATTTGTATGCACATATATATGTTTTCACCGTTCGAATATTTTATATAATACAGTTTTATTTGGACATGTATATATATGTATACATTATACCACAGGTTTTTCCGCTGCGATATAGTCGTTCAGTTAAGCATTTCGGTTGTGTATTATTGACCTTATTTTCTTTATTTATTTATTATTATATTATTTAAAGCAGAGAACAGTAATGCCTAACTGGGGTGTTTTACAAAAATCTTGTACCCTTTTATGATTATTAAAAAGTTCTAAAAATATCAAAATTTGCTTTGAATATATGAAAAGAAATTATCTAAAACTCCTTTGTCAGAGTATTTAATATATATTTTTAAAAACATTGGATGTATTTTATAAAACATATCTCATACAAGGTAAAATAAGCCAAAACAATTATAAATTTTCAAGTATTATAAGATAAAGGATTGTCGACTATATAGCACATTATTAATAATGTTTAATATTACATCAACCATCATGCGCTAAACACATAAAAATAAAAAATTAAAGGTTAAAGGTTAAGTTCCCCAAACCCTGAATCAATTATGCATTTAGCATGTTTATCAGAATAATAAGATTTAACATGAAATTAATTGAAACATAAGTCAAGAATCCATGATATGGATTATCGAAATATTTATATATATATATATATAGTTGACATTGAAATAAAATTGGATAAAGGTTTAAATTCACTTTGGAAAAAAAAAAAAAACAAAAAATGTGAAGGTAGGAAAAACCTAAAACGTCCAAACCCTTCAACCTTTAAAGAAAATAAATCAATTATGGATTACTACCCACTTTCAATTAAAGGTAGTAGTTCTACTAGTGAATTGTATCAGTCTTTTTTTTTTTTTTTTTTTTCACTTAAGTGCATAAGAAATCAAAATATCCAACAATCAAGTGTTGGTGTGAGTTCAAGTCTCTAAGTTTGCCATATTAAGATAAAATTCTTGATCTTACTTGATGGATATTATCAAGACATCGTGTCAGGATCAAAGGGTGTGTATACAAACATGAGTGTAGCGAAATTGATAACTAAAAATTTTCTTCTATGCACATACAACACAAAAACTCAATTAAAGTGTGTAAAATAAACATTATATATACACACACACACACACATGAATCAGTCACATCTCAAGATACCTTGATGGTTAAAAGTTGCATAAAAGTAAACCGTACAAGGTTCATAAAGCATACTTTACATGTGATGGCTTCACCAATCTACATGTGATCATTTCACCGATCTTTATCTGGCATAAAATTGCTCCCAAAAAGATGCTTCCCACTTAAGAGTAGAGTGGCACTAATGGTGATCCATATGAGGCAAAATTTGAAAAATTATCGTGCACTAAAAACTTTGCAAGAATGATGGTACACAACTTTGGGTACGAAAGAGATGAAAGGGTTTAGGCAACAGCAAAAAATGAAAGAAAAACTTTCTCTAAAGGAAAATGAAATGTCTTGAAAAAATGGGAGAATTTATTTCTTTATATGGGTGCAACACATGGTCATCTGCGGAAGACATACCATGTGTCTTTTATATGAGGTATACACATAAGCGTGTGTGGATTGGCACACAACCATATGTCTTATATTTATCACATTAAAGTTTGTGCATTGATACAATCATATATGGGTCAAATAACTAATATTTCAATTTTATCTTACTCTAATCAAATTAGATTCGATAAACCATTTAGAGAAGTATCAACTTGAACTAATACTTAACTGTAACTAGACTCAAATGTATATTTTACTTTCAACCTCATCCAGACATATTTGATAAATTCCCATAAGATCATTTCACTCATTTCCCTTAAGGTCTCGCTTAATTTGGACTTCAAACTATGTCGAACCTAAACATTATTTGAGACACAAAATCAATTATCGAAAATAAGGACTTGATTCATTTTCATTAATCTAATTGTAACTCATATTAATCAACCACTACATATGTATAATCCAAAAGCTTGCCAATAACTCGTAAGTGTACGACCTTTTTATCATAGCATGTCCTCTAGCTTGATATCCCTCTGTACATACACCAATAGTGACTTCTAATAAGACATTATGGTCACCTTTTTGTATGTAGTTTTATCAACAAATAGTTACCTTTATAAAGCAAATCATTTTGTCATCTTTTATTTTTCAAGGCTAAAACAAAAAAATAGTGTCTATCTTAGGTGTCTCTCATTATTAGAAAATTGTCAATCGACTCAACAATTAAATATGATTGGATTAGACAATGAACTAATTCTACTTTGATCACAAGTTTAGTGGTCACTAACATATGTCAGCATAGATCCAATAAAGATAAGGTCTTTTATTGTCAAAAATGATAAATTCTATGTTGAATCATTGCAATTTATGCATAGAATTGGATATAGTCAATCATCACTCTTATGGTAAACCAAATTACGACAATACATGTCTAAGTATATTGATCCTTACACGAGGCAATTTGACGATTTTCAAGTTTAAAGATCACATGCACTCTAGTCTACTAAAAAAGATATATTTAATAAACATTAAAACAATCATCCATATGAATTTCTATTAGTGGGCCATGTTTAGTAAATAAACCTAATACATAACATAAACCCATATGTTGCACCAAAATACAGCTAATGACTTTGACATATGCAAACTATTGTCACCTTTCAATGGAGTCATTTAACAATATGATGGTCTCGTCTTTATTAACTATGCCTTGAATTAGGGTAATACTAGACTTATCGACAATTTCTAAAACAATTATCTCAATAAATATATAAGAAAGATAAATTGTGGGTAAATTTGATGCTATAGTTTCTCCCATTACTCATGCTTTTTATCAAACCAAATAAATTCAATCATTTTTAATCTCTTTTTAATCTCATCTCTCAAGGCCATCTCTGTATATCTCTTCGCTTGATTTATTAGCTCAAAAAGGCCTTTGCTTCCCCTCACAAGCCATATTTTTTCTCTTATAGTAGTGTTCCAAGACAAAGTTTTCGAGATCTGGAAAACGGGTCCACTTACACATGATATTAACATTTTTTTTTAATTAAAGATTATTAACAATTTAAACATGGACTTCAGTGGCGGAATTTGCGGTAGCTATGTTCCCGCGTGTAAGGTATTTAGTAAAATGTCTTTTAGTTTGTATAGTTACACTGGCGTGTTTACTGGGTATGCTAAATTGGGCCAAATGAAGCCCGCCAAGAAGGTGTTAGATATAATGGTTGAGAGAGACGTGGCTTTAGTGCAATCCAATGATTTTAGGGTATGCACGAAATGGGGATGTAGGTGAGAGCGTACGTGAGGCCCTTTTAAAGAGTTGAGGAGGTTATGCATTAGACACAATCAGTATGGTTTCGCTGGTGTTTTGACTGTCTCTGTAAAAATAACGGAGGAGTTGAAACTTAATTACCAGGTTCGTGGGCAGATTTTGGTTACTGGGTTTTTGCCAAATTTGGTGATCCCAAACCATGTTTTAGGTTCATATGCGAAGTGTGGAGAGATGAATAATGCCAGGAGGTTTTTTGAAGAAAGGCAAGTTAGAGATGTTTTTGCTCGGACAAGTTGGTTTCGGGCTTTGCGAAATGGGGGGATATGGAGTCAGCTAGAGAGTTATCTAATGAGATGCCTGGAAAGAACTTTAGTTTCATGGAGAGCTTTGATTGCTGCTTATGCTAGATCCGGTTTTCAAAATGTGGGTCTCTTGAAGTTAGCTAGCAGGTTTTTGTTTTCATGCATTCTAAGGAATATCCGGCTTCGTGGAACACAACGATTTATGCTTTAGCACAGCTTGGTTGTGGTAAAGAAGCAATAAACATTTTTGATAACGTGGTTAGATCAGGTGTGAAGCCAAGAGAAAACCAAATTGGTTGTCGGTCTCAATGCATGTAGCCATTAAGGCATAGTGCACAAAGAACTTAGTTATTTTGAGTCCATGATCACGGCATTGCTTCCCATCATGATCATTATGCATGCTTAATTGATATATAGGGTGGAGCTAGGTGTTTTGACCTGTTGATGAATCAGATTTAGAAGATGCCTTGTAAACCCGATGGTCGTCTTTGGAATGCCATACTAGGTGCATGTAGAATCCACAGAAATATAGAGTGGGAGAGAAAAGCTGCTGGACAACTTATTGAGTTTGAACCTCAATCTTCTGCCATGTACTGCTTTCAACTATATATGCTGCCCTTGGGAGGTGGGATTTGGTAGAGGAGGTAAGACACCTTTTGGATGAGATACGGTTAAAGAAGGAGCGAGCAGTTAGTTGGATAGAAATTGATAATAAAGTTCATGCATTTACCGCATCAGATAGGATGTTTGTCGATGTAATATACTCAATATTGGAACAGTTAGTTGGCCAGCTTGAAGATGATGCTCTATATCAGTTTATACAGAAAGGTAGATGATTGTCGTTTCATTCTTTTCAGGGCTCAAGGAGGCAGATCTACAGGAACTAATTTCTGCTCAATCATCCATTAACTTTGTTACATACACAGTCCAAAGAGTTTAAATAGTTGACTTCAAGGAAGAGATTATATTTGAACTTATAGCATTTTTCAAACAGATTATTCAAAGAGTTTCTCATATTTCGAAATTATTAAGACGGTTGGCCCAAACACTATTTACTGCTTAAGGTCTCGTCAAATAATAAATTTTTATATATTAAATTTAAAAAAATTAAATTCTCATTTATATATTAAAAGTAAACGATTAATTTTTACGGTTAAAGAGTATTTATGTCATTTTATTCAAATATTATAATAAAAATGTATTTAGGATATAAATGTTATTTTTATCAAACTTAATAAGAAAAAACAAATAATTTTATTGTTTATTTTAAAAATTATCAAATCCACTTATATATTTTGAAAATATTTTATAATTTTAATAGTTTATAATATAATATTTATACTTCTAATTAATTATTTTTTTTTAGGTATAAAATTATTTTTGAAGTTATTGAGAGACATATTAAAATTTTAAAAATTTAAAATAATCTTCAAACTTTTTTAAATTTTTATAAAAATGTCAAAAATATTTTTCAAATTTCAAAAACCCCTAAAATTTAAAAAAAAAATTATAATTTAATCCAAATATATAATTAATTATCATTAACACCTATATCAATATTTATACTAATAAAATTTTTTATTCAAATAAATATAAATAAAAATAAAAAATATTTAATAAAATATTAAAGGAAAAATATTATTTAATTTGAGAATATTTTTATTTTTTTAATAATCTTATAAAAAATTTTAAAAAATCAACAAATAAATAAAATTTTAACTTTTTCAAATTTAACAAATAAAATTTTATCACTTTAGCGATCCTTCCTATGGAGGGAATACTAACAAACCATATGGAATACATTATAATGCAAGTAGCCATAATTCATAATAATATCCATTTTTCAATTTAAGGTGTTGTTTATTTGCCTAAGAACAAAACTAAAAGGTGGTCATTTTATTATTTATAATAAATTAATATATTCCTATTAGGAAGGAATGGATACACAACTGTCTCCTTTTAGGATTGCTGCTCACATTACTCCTTGCCTAATAACTTGAAATGCTCCTTGTTGTATGTATGCTTCCAAAGTAATAACTTGAAATGCTCCTTGTTGTATGCCTGCAAAGTTAAAAAAGTATAAATTACCTTGGCATCATTTTTAAGCATTAACATCCACCTTTTCCTACCCTTGGGACTAATAGTCAGTGGCTATGATTGTTAATTGTGAATGCACATGGTGGTAGGTCCCAAGGAGCAATAATAATAACATGATCTCATTGCCTGTTTATTCAATGAGGTGGTTGTACCTACTCCAACATAGTTTAATAATAAATTTTTTAATGCCACAATTTTTCAAGTTGGGTAATAATCAATAATCTTGAAGTTAATTAAGGGCTAAATATCACAAAGATAATATGTAGTTGAATTAGTATTAGGTAAGCTTTCAATTTCCAACTCATATGAAGTGAAGAAGTTTAGGGAAAGGAACAACACAACACAACACAACACAACACAAGTTAATGAGAAAAAATCTAATTTTAAAAAATAATGAGTAATTCACAATTTTTATCTAGATAATTATTTTTATTTTTTAAAATTTTAAAAAATTAAAACGAAAAATGATTTTAGCACTCAATCCTTTTCATTTTCAAGATGACATCATCATCACAACTTACCCACACTTAAAGTTGATATACATAACCTTGCACAAACTGATAAACGATGCTAGATCTTACTTGAGTTGTGGCTTTCCCGACCTAAGGCTAGGCTAGATCGATTTTCATGCCTATATTGCATTGATTTCTCACTACATAATAGCATTGATTCCAAAGGAATAATCTTCGTCGATGAAGTCCATCATTAATTTCTCATATCAGACTAGACATCTCCATTTGAGTTAGGTGTCTAGGGAACTAGATGCAATTTTGATCTAAAACACAATAATTTGGAGTGGCATATTGGCATTCATCAACACATCAACTTGTGGCAACACCTTGATAATAGTAGATAGAGTTATAAGCAAAGCAAGAAAAGCTAATGATGTTAATGAAAAAGGTGTGTATGAACTTAAAAAGTGTTGTGTGGTCAAAACTCTTTCTCAAAGTTAACTCCTATATAAGACACTCAACTATGACTAATGGTTAGCAAACAAGCACTAGTCCACCTCGCAATCTGTAGTACCAAGTCTAGAGAAAAATATCTTATACTCAAGAAGTCCTAAAACAAGAAACGAGAACCACTTTCGCTACTTTCATAGCAAAGTAATATGACATATAACCTTAAAATGCATAGACATTTAAAGGCTATTGAAAAGAAATAACCCCCAAAAGTCGATTAGTTCCTATACAAAAGGGTTTAAGGGCAAAGTCACCACACATGTCAAAATTGCATCCAAAAGAGCTTCCCATCGTTTTAAAGGATCATTGCATAAGTACTTTGTAAGCTCCCATTACTCTATTGAAAAGCAATAGTTTTCCCTTATATGGACTAATTCTACAATAAAATAAAGAAACAATGCCACCTCAAGAAGGGATACATCACATAGACTAGGGGGACATCTTCCCATATTTGCTTCTTGCTTAACACATACCCATTAGATTGAGCCGTCAAACTTGTTTCAATGTAAGGTTCCTAGATAGTTTTTCCTGATGCCCTCCTCCTTCTATGAACTTACTAAGGAGTCTCATTCGAAGACAAGTCTTCCTACTTAACAAAACAATAAATACATAATCATTAAGACTCTCAAAGAACACCTAAAAGATATAAGTCGAAAAATTTTTAATTAACATATGGTCTAAAAGGAAAAACCCTAAAGAAAGTTCTCTTTACAAGATTTTGTCCGAACAATGCAATAAAAGAAAAGAAAAGAAAATCTTACCTTGACAAAGGTGGACAAAATATGAAAAAACTTTCAACCAAAAAAAATGGACTAAAAGGGCTAAGGCCCTTTTAAGGATTTCAATCATCCATAGTGTTATTAAGGTACGTACGCATACAATCATAAACAAAAGACGTAACCTATAAGACAATATAACTTCTAAATTGATTCGACAAAAACATGACTTATTAAATGTTTGGTACCTACCAATTACCAATGTCTAAGTAGTTGCATAATCTTGACCAACTATGTGGTATGCAAGCAAAACATGGTCCAAGCAAAAATTCATAGACCCAAGTCCCAGAGAAAAATATCTTCTTTTCTAGAAATCTTCGAACATGAAACAAAGAACATTTTCACCGTAATCACATCAAATCACCTATTATTAAACAAATTTTTTTTATTGCTTAAAATCAATAATTACAATTAAAGTGTAATAACGATGCTATTATCGAAACCACCATAGCATTCATCACACTATTAATTATTATATTATCCTAAAATTTAAAATTTACGTAACTCTATCTTTTTATATTATAAATACAAAATAATGAGTCCATAATTGATTTTTATTTATTTATTTATTTGGAGCGGGGTGGACGTTGATGGATTCTAATAGGACAATGTGATACTTTAATATGATAAAATTAAAAAAATATATACCAATTGATACTGATTCTTTTGTCATAAAGTCAAACAATAAAAGTATGGCGGAAGGACTTATTCCCACCTAAAATTTTACTCAAAAAAAAAATATCATATGTCAATTTTCTAACCCAAATACTTATAAATCAACTATTTTTTATTTAAATTTGCTAATTTTTATAACATTGTTAAAACATTCTCATCAAAAAAATAAAAAATTGTAATAAAAAAAAAAAATAATATTTAAATATAAAAATATAAAAATTAATATTAAAAGCAACTACATCATTAGCATATGTTATTCTTAAACCTAAAATTAAATTAAGAGATTGAAAATGACTATTTGATTACTCCGTTTAATGAAGATAATAGATCTGATAACCTTTTTCTTTGATAGAAACAGATAAATTTAATCACCTCTATCATCAAATATAGTTAAAATGACTTTGAAATCAAGATCGATCGTTTTGCTATCATGAATATTTTTTATTTAAAATATTTTTATATATTTAAAATATTATTATAATTTATTTTGCTTGATAATTTATATATTTAAATATTATCTTTATTTTATAAATTTATTTTTTAAAAATATTTTGTTAAAAAGATAAAAATATTTTTAAATTATTTATATTTAATTATTAACTTTAATCAACAAAAAAATATTTAAATTTTTTAAAATAGATAAATATAGATTTATCTGGGGATACTAAATTCTTTGACCTAAAATGTAGGTATGATAATTAGATGGACACGTGTTAAGTGCTTCTAGGACAAACCTTGATTGGAAAATGCTTACTCGTAATCAAAATGCTGGTTAAGACTCCTCTTTATCAATTTAAAATCTAATCACATTACATGTGTTACTACTTAATCTGTATATATACACATGAAATAAATTTTAAACAGTTGAATATGAACAGTCATCCAGGCTGATAGAGACAGCCATCTAAGCGGATCAATCAATCAAGAAACTCCCCACCAATAACGCAGATCAGACGCCCCACCAGCTTTAAGACAGACAGTATGTCACATCTTTCTCCATTTACCAAATCGCCAATACAAAGTTTTGGTTGAAATCTCCAAAATAAAAAAATAAAAACAAAATCAAACTAATCAGATATTTATAATGCAATGTGTTATTGAATCCTTTTATATCAGATCTCTGCTCTTCACATCTAGTTGTTGTTTCGTTTCCTGGAAGAAAAAGGAGAAAGAAATAATAAAGAGAAAGGAGGGTTGGAGGGTTGGAGGATTTTCCTTCTAATGGGTTCTTTTGTATCTAAACAGCAGGAGCGGCGGAAAGCAGTCCACACAGAGAAGAAAGCTCTGTGTGATCTTAGTGAAAGTTGTGGCGTTGAGTTTCCAGGGTGTGATTATCACCCTCCGGATAGGAAGAATTGGATGGCGGGTCTGAATGCTGAAAAAGTTCATATTAACAAGATTGTGTGGCCTGGCACTCACGATTCTGCGACCAATAAGATTGGAATTCCATTGGTATCTCGCCCTTTTGCTCAATGTCAATCCCTGTCAATCTATAATCAGCTTGTGAGGGGAAGCCGAGTTCTAGATATTCGGATTCAGGAGAATCGTAGGATTTGTCATGGAATCCTGGCAACTTACAGTGTTGACCTCGTAATCAAGGACATCAAGAAGTTTTTGTCAGAGACCGAGTCAGAGATTATAATCCTGGAGATCCGAACGGAATTTGGACAGAAGGATCCTCCTGATTTTGACAAGTACTTGGTTGAGCAACTTGGAGATATTCTAATCCACCAGGATGATCATGTTTTTGGTAAAACAATTGCGGAACTGTTGCCAAAGAGAGTAATTTGTGTATGGAAGCCGAGGCAGTCACCTCAGCCGAATGCAGGAGGACCCTTGTGGAGTTCCAGCTACTTGAAGGACAACTGGACTGACACAGACCTACCATCGACTAAATTTGAGAACAATTTGAGGCATTTGAAAGAGCAGCCACCAGTTTCATCAAGGAAATTCTTTTACAGGGTGGAGAACACTGTTACCCCTCAGGCAGATAACCCAATACTGTGTGTTAGGCCTGTAACAGGGAGGATTCATGGATATGCCAGGCTGTTCATAAATCAATGCTTCTCCAAGGGATGCGCCAATCAGTTGCAGATCTTCTCTACAGATTTCATTGACGAGGATTTTGTTGATGCTTGTGTTGGACTCACACATGCGAGGATTGAAGGAAAGGCATAAGAAATTTATGGTTCTAGGTATCACAAACTTTTATACTATTCACTGTTTGTTTGTGTGTAAATTTGTTTTGTAAGATGATGTAAAAAGGATTGTGTGTGATTGTTTTACATTGCAGAAACTTTTGGTTTCCATTTTTTTCCAAAATTTCCTCCTCCCATTTAGATTAATAGAAATTCTTGTTCTTCTCAACTGCTGATGTTTCACACAGGTAAGAGGTTTTGTTCTGCCAACTGCAAAATCTTTTTACCCAAAGTCCTCAGGCAAAACAAGATTAATCTTGAGCTTTTATGCGAATCGAAAATGGCTACCAAATAAGCATAACAATATTATCTACTGAATCTTAAGGTCATTGTCAAAATACGATGTTTGCCACTCAAAACTCCTGCTTGCCACTACAACAGCTTGTATAATGTGCTCCCTCTAAACAAGATGATTGTAATTCTTTGTTGTCGATTTATAGAACTAAAAGCCCAAATCCGGAGGAAACCTTCCCAGAGTTTATCAAACCTGTGCATTATGTGAGCAGTGACCTTCCAGCAGCAAACTAATTGAATATTACTGCTGCATCGCCTAAATCAGGTTACATATTACTTGATACTGCCCTAACTGTAGAAGGACGATTGAATCTATGGCGCTGCATTGGCCTTGGACACATCTATCTCGGAAGCTCATTCTTACAAACATTAAGGCTGTCATGTACAATGTGATTCCTTATTTTGCAAACAAATGGCTTTACGCTAATACCTTGTGGTTGGCCCAGAGGAACAGAACCTCATATCTTGTGGCCTAGACGCTCAGTTTATCATCAAGGTAACAGTTGTTTACTACCATGTCAGACGATAAAATTTCAGACAAATGATACTTGATGGGAAGTTCAATTTCCTTGGCCTTGAACAGACACATGTTGTGGTGAAATTAGCAAGAAAGAAATAAAATCAGGATTGCACTTCAAACTCATACACAAGTAAACAAATTTTGGCCGATTATCTGAAATCATTTGACATTGAACGTTATAGTATCGTCCATTAACAGATAAAATTTAAGCTAAACAGCAAAACCCAGCTAAAAGGAGATGAAAGAAAACTACATAATATAGAAATTATAAAACGCCAGACCATGAGCATGAAAGAGTAGGCTCCGTATCAGTTGTTAATACGTTCTGGGATTTTTCATAGCTCACCGAGCTGAAAATATAAGAAACGGAAACAAAAAAAGAACTTCAGAGAGTAAGTCAGAGAGCTCAAGTAAGAAGATGAAGGTAAATATTGCGATGGAAGGGACAATTATTCCATGCACATAGACCAGATCGTGATGGAATTTTGAATATGAGAATGGTCATTCCATATAAAAAATTATAATTAAAGACCTAAGATGTGAGAATGAGCATTCTAAAGCTAAGAACGCCCGTTCCAAAGTAAAGAGGGAGAACAATCTTTCTAAAGTTATGAGTACTCATTCCATAGCTACGAATGTGAATGGTTGTTGCAAGTATAAGAACACTCGTTCTAATAAGTTGTCTTATGAGTTTAAGGGAACATTATAAGTATTTGAAGATACAAAGCATTACAAGTTAACACATGAAGTAAGACATGAGTATTAAGTTATACATGAGCTGAAAGCATAAAGAGATGGTAAAAGATGTTTAATAAAAGCTTGAGCGTGAGTACTTCATGTTACACGAAAGCATGTAAAGTTTTCATGCATGAGAAAAGCTAGTGATGCCATGTTTTCTAAGATTATTAGAGTGTTTAAGTTACGAGGGACTTGTTCTCATATTTATTTGTATGCGTCTTGATCCCATGAATTTATAGCGTCTTAAGAACAATTGATAGACTTATAATTAAACACTTTTTATTTCTCACATATTTAATTTATTTGAATTAATTAATGTCTTTTTGGTGTTTATTTATGATGATTTTATCTATTAGACATTGGTGGAAGTATATTAATATATTGTACTTTAAATGAGAAAATTCCAATATTTTTATTTCTAAACCTTTTGGGCTTATTATAGGGTTACGATCATTTTAGAGGTCTATTTTGATGATTGGGCCTTCTTTGAAGTTAAAATAGATTTCTCAAGCTTTTCAGAAAGGTCTGGTTCATAGAGTTTCAAGTTTGTTTGGCCCTTCAAATGCTAATGTAAATTCAGAGCTGAAAACTGGAGTCCTCAAGTCTGACCCCTGGAGATTTGAGAGGGCATAACAGGTGCATCTGAATTCCAAACGAGGTGATTCAAAAAGCGAAATTCATCTGCATATCTGGTTCTATAATTCATATGAAGACATCAAAACCCAGATCAATTGTTTAGGTGGCCAAAATAAGTAGACACTTTCAAGTAAAACACTTTCATAAGCTGGAGATGTCATTCTGGACCAGTTCCAGTTTGTAGCCCATAACTTGAGCTACAGTCCTCTATGGGAACTGAAATTGGATGCATTGGAAAGCTGAGAAGTAGCCCTACAACTTTCGTGTAAAGACCCAAGTCTAGAAAGCCCATTTGCTTAGCCAAAACAGGCCACGAAAATGACTCTAGAATCTATAATATTTGGAGTATATATTGAGTTTTGTCTTTTAAGGTAGAAAAGAGGAAAAAAGGGAGCGAGGGAGAGAGCACAGAGAATAGACAACAAACAGTAGAGGGACATTTTCTTTGTGCAATTCTTTTATGTTTTTGAAGTCATGAGAGGTTAAACAATTACTTCAGTTCTGGGGAAGCTTGAAACTAGTGATTTTTCAGCCGTTTAAACATTTTGGTATGTTGAATTGATTCTCTTTGATTCTAGTTAAGTTTTTTAGATTATGAAAGATTGATTGTTGATTTCAATAGTCTTATATTGATTGAATAATTGAATTTTACTATGATTGGGGTTTGTGATTTGTATTTATAATTATTCTAATAAACATAATAGCAATTAGCAATAAGATTTTCGACAAGTTTTCTGAATTTGTTAAAAACAACTCAATGCAAGTTAAATGATTTGAGACGACTGCTTAATTAAATTTATAAAGTTTGTTATAGGTTGTTAAGTAGTTAAATTCTAAATATTGAACCGATATTATTTAGTGAATTAGAAGAAAAAATCGAATGACATAACTTATTATCATTTAGGGTTTATAGTTTCAGCAGAATCGAATCAACTAACCCAGAGGTTGAAATTTGTTGAAAGTCATAGTTACGAATGAACCTAAAACTGAATTTCATCATTATATTGTTTTTTAGTTTTACATTTAATTCAAATCATGACTCGAACCTTGTTCTTCTTTTTTTTTGCGTTTGTGTATTAGTTGCTATATTTCATCTTACATTTTAGTTGGATTGTTTGTTATTAAATCAAAGTATAATTGTTTGCAAAAATCATTCTCTAAGAGTCAACCCTTGCTCATTCAACAATCATGAAAATGTGTTTTCTCATATGTTTTATGATATGTTTTCTAGAAAGTTATTGTAAGGGAGAACCTATGAGAATTTTTAATACACATCCATAATAAAGCACCCCTATAGTAGAGGTGTTATATTTATGCATTTATTTTTATGCGTATGATAAGAAGGATTACAAGAATTTATGTTACTCACGTAATCAAGGTGTTAAATGGTGTCAAATCCTTGTCTCAACTTAGTTTAATCAGTATAGTTAGTTACAAATTTTAGTAAATATTTTATAAAAGAATGTTTCATCAAATTTAAAATATTTTATATCATGCATCATATCTTATGGTGTCATAATTAGGGTTTGTAAACATACCCTCGATAATGAGCAAGGGATGCAGAGCTAAATACACTCACAATTATTAAGTTTTTTACTAATTACAACCATAATCACTAATATTTAAAACGTTGCAAAAAAATATTTGAACTCTAAGTTTAGTTTGTTATCAGGTCACTATTCAGGTTTTTCGTTTGAATTAGTAACAGAAACTGAAGTAGATGCTAACATGGATGTTGATTGTGCTGAAATATAAAGGTTCATTGACATAGCATCCAATTAGTGTCCCAGTCAACATCCACATCAAATTCTATTATTAATTCAAACGATAAACCTGCACAATAACCTAACAATAAATGAAATTCAAAGTTCAAGTTTTTTTTTTTTTTTTAACAACATTTTAAAGATTAATGACTATGGTTGCAACTGTTACAACCTTAAATGCATTTAATCCAAGAGATGCAAGATGATAAGAAAAGATAAATGGAAAGAAAAAAGAATGTTATTGTTTAAGGGTCTCTTATTTATTAAGTGTATCACTTATGCTTTTTCTTTTATTTCATAGGTAACAAATGATTGACATTTTTTGAAAAGTGAGTCAACTAAAGATGATCATGAAGAGATCTACCTTAAGTTAATATGTTTTTATAGATTTTATCATGATGTTTTTACCATACACTATGTTACAATTTATTGCTTATGAGTACTTGATGAACATCTTTTGCCTCACAAATGATGATGTTTGATTGTTATAATAAGTTACCAATAAAGAGTTGTGATAAGTTTGTTTTAATTCTGCTTGAATAAGTTTGTTATGCATGCTTGAAAGTTACTTAAGTGAAGCAGTATCATCTCTTTCTAGATATACATTGGAGAGTAGGCTTCTAAAGAGAGTTGTTACATTTTTTCTTCTATCATAAATTCAAGATGCTATAATTTCCAATAAGTTTACACTAAAACATCCACAAGATCCAAATCATTGACATCAACATTGCGATTGCCCTTTTTTAACTGATTCTACTAAGACTCATTACCCTATTTTCATAGGTCATACATATTGACTCATTAAAAAAATTGTGATCATTTTCAAAGTTATTTGCTTCATAACCAAGAACTTAAGATGTTTTCATATGAACAAATTTTGCATATTTCTTTTATAAAGTAATATGATAGTCAACATCACCATCAACCTCGATGTTATAAAACATTTTAATTGATTATATATTTCGGTTTTATAGCTTTCATCCATGGTCAACCCTAATCAGTAAAAATACAATTTATTTGTATTTAATTCGCATTCATTGTATTTTTCCATTTTAATTTTTACAATTTTTTGAATCCTAAACGTAAAAAGACATGTATTTACATTTTTCTTGTATTAAACAATTGTTATATTGCCTTTTTTATGATTAGCCTAAAGTACAAAAAAAAAATATCTCTTGTATTTTCAATAAATTACCATAATGTCAAACTATATAAAACAAAAATCCTATTTTTTTTTATTCCAAATTAGGGTTGGATATATACGAGTGTTCATATATATGCAACATACTCCAAATTATGCCTTTAACACAAATTTGCTCAAAACCTATAACATAAAGATGCTGAGAGAACCCTACTTTCCTTTTAATTAGATTAAAAACAAAACTTGAGTACTTGAGTGATCTTTGAAACTTCAATTTGGGGCTTAATTTTGTGGTTAAATTTTTTGAAACTTGAAGTTAGTTGAGAAAAAAAAAAAACAATAAAATTTAATATTAAGATTCCTTTCTATAGAATTTCAATTTGATAACCATTGGAGTAGGCTTTTCATCCTTCGAAACAAGAATTTCAAGATCAAAAACTCTAGATGATTGTTCCCCAAGTTCATTTTACCTAAACAAATATAGAACAAGTGCTCCAAACTTTAGAATGATTGTTCAAACTTTGTCATATCATATACGTTACATAAAAGTATTTAAATCGTAAATAGCATGAAATGATCAAAATGACTTGAGAACGTAATTTTGAGTATTTCAGTTTACTTTTCAGGTTTTAATGTTGATATAATAATTTAAATTACTTATATACCCTTGTGTTAACATTAAAATGACATAAATACATTATTACTAACCCTATGGCAGCAACTCATCTCCCTCAATTTCACTAATCTCCTCTTCATTGAAAAATTTTATTATTTTCTTCCTTTTTCCACTCAATCTCCAAAATCAATTCTCATAACTGGAAAACTCTTTTTGACCAGTTCAATAAATCTGGTTTTTCTATCCAAATAACTGACTTGAAACGACTACCTTTGTGATGGGATCTTGAAGTTACTCTACTTGTTACTCATTCCCTCAACTTCATCCAATCCAATGACTCTAAAGTTGTTTATTTAAAGATGAAAGGGGATTATCAAAAAATAAAGTCATGAAGAAACTAATATAATTATGATTTAGAATTAGAATTAGATTAAAAAATTACCAGCGTATCTTTTGCAGTAAAAGTTGACAGACAAAAATTACACAAAGAATAGGAAAGTGTCTTCAAACAAAAAACCCGTGAAAGATAGTCCTTCAACCATTTTAAAATATACAAATATTAGAATATTTATACATATACAAGATTAAAGATGAGATAGATGTGGCTCTGAATCTGTCCCCTTTGGTGGCAAGAATCAGTTCAGATAAAAGAGGCTGACAAAGGCAAGTTTAAAAAGGAAAAGTATGCATCAGCCCAAGGTATTTTGTTGATAAATTAAGCAAGAAACAAATGGAGAAAAGCCACCAATAAAAAATCCTCCAAAATTCCTGCGCTTAAGGGAGTAAACGAGAGAAACAACACTAGAAGCATATCCATATTGGAACAGCACGCTGACTCAGCTCCAGACCCCATCATCCAGGTCAAATCTATATAAGCATTTCACACTCACGTATTTACATATTCTTCTTATTTTCTTTCTATATAAACTCACTTATATGCCTCTCTTCTTAGCCATCTCAAACTATTCCCTCGACAGGATCTCTCTCTTCAATCAACTGCTAATGGCTTCTTCTTCTTCTTCTTTGTATGAGGTTCTGGGGATCTCAATTAGCGCAAGTGGGCACGAAATCAAGGCTGCGTACAGGAGGCTCGCTAGAATGTGTCACCCCGACGTGGTGGCCATGAACCAGAAGAAAATGTCTGCAACTGAGTTCATGAAAATCCACACTGCTTATTCTACTTTGTCCGATCCTGATAAAAGAGCCAACTACGATAGAGACCTGTTCCGACGGAGACACCCTGTTAGGTTTTCTTCCGCTCTTTCTTCACCTGCAATGGCGTCCATGTCTAGATTTTCAGGTGGTTA